>JAODVP010090531.1:5195-31382 GCA_025400035.1 Tetradonia laticeps
CTACCAAACTTCTTCCTGAACGTTACTTCCAATGCTACAATGTTCCAATCTATGAATAGATACAACTCGATTGAGCCATGAATTTCATTTCGAATAACTGTCACAGGGCAGTATCATTGTTTAGTTATCAATTCCCGGTTACCGACAAACTTGAATTTACCTATGTAATATTGAAGAATGAACATTTCTCTAACATATTTCTACCAAACTTCTTCCTGAACGTTACTTCCAATGCTACAATGTTCCAATCTATGAGTAGATACAACTCGATTGAGCCATAAATTTAATTTCGAATAACTGTTACATGGCAGTCTCATTGTTTAGTTATCAATTCCCGGTTACCACAAACTTGAATTTACCTTTTACCAAACTTCTTCCTGAACATTACTTCCAATACTAAAATATTCCAATCTTTTAGTAGATACAACTCGATAGAGCCATGCAAAACGTCACAATTTAATTCTTATTGTTGGAACTAGAACTATTTCTTTAACTTATTGTCGGAACGATGATGATGATGCACCTATATCAATTTTCAAAGTACAGATTTTTAAAGTTCGAAGTTATCATTAGTGCAAAGCAGACACGAATCGCCAACTGAGCTTACCGATCGACAGTAAGACCGCCACAATGATTGTGATTATACGAAGCACCACATGGCACGGGACACACGCGCCACGGGCGCGAAAATTTTTCAGAATGCATATGCATACCGCAACGCGCATTAACACAACGTATAATAAACGAATGCTAAACATGTAACGGCGGCTCGACGACGATGACGATCGCCGCCACGACTCGCGGCAACGGCATAAGACGAAATTAATAATTTTCCAACCAAAAGATAAAGATCTATACTTTGTATCATAGAGTTTAATGTGGGTTTTATGGAAAGTGCATTTTTGCCCAAGTGAGCCGCAAACAGTGGAAGATAATGCATACCCATCACATTAAGCAGATCTATTTGCAGAGAGTTCCATTACTAGTAGATGACTGACATGCATGTAGTTCGCACTTGTCATATTCATGCATGGATTGCGTGAGGAAATTTCAATGTATAACAATAAAAGCCTCGATTATATTTTATTTTGATATGGAATTGGAACAGTTATATATAAATGCAATTGTGCTGAAATGTTCATTCCGTTCATTCTGTTCATACTAGCATAATTTAAAGGCGGCGGTCGGCGCACGTTCAGACCTGAAACATGACTATTACTGTCCAGCGAGGTGATGCGATGCGCGCATCATCGGCCTCATCGATCAGTCAGTTGTCGTCTTGAGGTGAGCGAAATGTCCTCAAGCGAATCGACATGCGCCCAACATCGCGCCGCGTTTGATGTTCTTCCGATCGCTGCGATCGCCAACACCAGCGGCGATGCGCACGCTGTAATCGCGCTAATCTCTCGATCGGGATGTAAATGTCTCACCTTCACCAGCTTCTCCCGGATCTCCCATCCAAATATGCTGGGATTCTCCGCCTTGAGCTGCTCGATGCGCTTTTCGACCTCGGCAGTGGCCACGCGCGGTTTGCTGCCCCCGATCACACCCGGCCGAATGCTGCCGGTCTCCTGGTACCGGTTCAGAATCTTCGACACACACCCATGGGACACCCGCAAGTGCCGCGAGATTACGCACGGCCGCACTCCGGCCGAGGCCATCTCGATGATCTGCCGGCGAATGTGAATCGGAAGCGGGCGGCCGTTGATGAAGACGCCGCCTAATTGATTCACCCTGCCTTGACCTGCAACAAGACCGAGCGAGCAATTGTCAAGCACAAAAACAGCCGTTTCTTTTGCGGTGAGGTGCGTGGTAGCGCTTAATGATTATTTAATCGCCCACAGTGCGGTTTGGTATGCCGCAAATGCAAGCAAATGTAATGGTGGGTATATATTGGTACCATACCTCGTTCCGTTCTTCACACCACTATATAGAGGAACGGTACCAGGATCTGTACGGGTATATATAGACTTGGAGACTTCGAGGAGACTCAAGGGGTGGTCGTGAGTGCGAGAGTAATTTGGAAGGCCGCGACGAATCGTCCCACTTCTCTCACCTAGAGATGGTTATATCCAGAGGGTACCCTACATGATTATCGAATAAAATTCGATATTAAAGCTAAATCACTGATCAGTATCTAGCAAGACTGTGGTGTTGAGTATTTTGGAAGGACTCGCTCGTGATAGATGAATCCGTCAAGAGTTATTAATTATGTTATTTTATGTTGCGGCAAAGGTGCACGCGCTAAATTACCTAAAGTGGTCAGGTATGCCCGTGACCAACCCATCTCCGAAAAATGATTGAATGAACTGAGTGACTCATGGGCGCTCATAACTTAACGTGGTGAAGTGAAACAGACGAGAACAAGATTCAGAGTCTTCTGAGGACAAATGATAGGTTATTACAGCAAATCAAATAATTAAAAACATGCACGAGGTGTTTTTTTAACGCTGTGGGTTTGACCAACACTTAAGATACTTAAGGCGTCATCGGCGATTTATAAAGCTCAAAAGTTTAAGTAGCTGTAGACGGAGGTGGATAATGAATATCAAGGTGAGGAACACGTGAATATGTTGGAGAGTACTCTTCAGGGTATATAATTTTTTTTATATATAAGATGATAAAATAAAGTAGTTATTTGGTGTTGAATGTTATTATAAAATGGTATGTTGTTTACAGCATCATGATATATACCTTTTGAAATAGTTATAAATATGATAATAATGATGAAGATGTAGAATTGGTTGTTGAATGTTGAATGTAAAATGGAATGTTGTTGAAGGGAAGTTCTCAGCATTAATTGTACATCCTTCGAAAATTAGAGGTACATTTAGGTTTATAAAAACTTTTCGGGGAATATAAATATTGTAAATGATAAAAACTGTTGGAGGTGTGGAACAGAAGTTCTCACCTTCAATTGGATATCCGATATCGTTGGATAATTGTAGGTGTATACAAGAATACTTTTCAGGGTATATCAATATTGAAATACTTGTAAAAATTAGAAATAATTATGAGGATGTAGCAGTTGTTGAATGTTCAATATGGTATAGATTATTGTTGAATGAAACTTCCCATCTGCAAGTATTCCAGAACAATGATTATTGAATACTTTTCAAAATATATAACATTAATAATTATGGAAATACTCTGAAAAGAAGGAAGATGTAGAATGAAGTTGTTGTTGAATGCAGAATAGATTGTTGTTGAATGGAAGTTCTCACCTTGAAAAACATAAGCTATGTCCATGTTTAAAAAATACTTTTCAGGGTATATAACAATAATAAAGGGAATACTAAAAAGTGATGAAGATGTTAAATGTATTTGTTGTTGAATGTTGAATATAGTATGTTAAATCTTGATGTTGTTGAACGGTAGTTCTCATATTAAAAAAGGTACCCTCGAAAAATTTGAGATATATCAATATTTAACGAATACTTTTCTGGGTATATAAGGTAAATATATAGAAATGCCAAAAAATTATGAAGATATTGAATCAATTTGTTGTTGAATGCTCAATGGAAGTTTTCATCTTCAATTGGATCTAATATCCTTAACAAATTTGAGGTATATTCGTGTTTAAAGAATATTTTTCATGGTATATAACATTAATAATGATGGAACTACTAAAAACTGATAAAGATCTTAGTTTGAATTTGTTGTTGAATGTTGAATATAGAATGGGCTGTTGTTGAATGAAAGTTCTCACCATGAAAAGGATACCTTTACATATTTGTGGGTAAGGTAAAATGTTAAAAGAATACTATTCAAGGTATATGAGTTTAATAACTATGGAAATACTCGGAAAAGAAGAAGGATGAATTTGTTATACAATGTGGAATGGATTGTTGTTAAATGTAAGTTCTCATCTTCAATTGGATATCTTCCGAAACTTGTAGGTATATCCATGACTCATGAATACTTTTGCGGGTGTATAAGATTATTACATATGGAAATACAAAAAAAACATATGAAGATATAGAATGAATGAAATGTTATTGAATGGAAGTTCTCACCCTGAGAAGAATACCCTCCCAAAATTGGGGATATATCCATGTTTAAAGAATACCTTTCAGGGTATATAAATATGGAAATATTTATGAAAATAATTTTAAAAATGCTGAGGGTATAGAAAAATTGTATTGCTGAATGTTAAATGTATAATGCAATCTTGTTGAATGTTCTCATCTTCAATTGAACATTCTCCCAAAATTGAAGGTATATCCATGTTTAACGGATACTTTCGTATATATAAACAATCAAATATTTATCATGATAAAACATGATGAAGAATAGAATGATTTTATTGTTGAATGTTCAATGTTAAATTTTGAATATTGAATATAGAATGGATTGTTGTTGCAGGGAAGATCTCATTTTGAAAATGATACCTTCTTAAAACTGGAGGTATATCCATGTTTAAAGGATACTTTCGTATATATAAACAATCAAATATTTATCATGATAAAACATGATGAAGAATAGAATGATTTTATTGTTGAATGTTCACTGTTAAATTTTGAATATTGAATATAGAATGGATTGTTGTTGAAGGGACGTTCTCATTTTGAAAAAGATACCTTTTTAGAACTAGAGATCCATCCATGTTTAAAGGGTACTTTCGGGTATATAAACAATGAAATATGTATGATCATAAAAATGATGAAGAAATAGAATCATCTTTATTTTTGAATGTTGAATGTCAAATATTGAATGTAGAAAGAAATGTTGTTGAATTTTGAAAAGGATACCTTCTCAGAATGGGAGGTCCATCCATGTTTAAAGGATACTTTAGGGGTATATAAATAATATTTATGAAAATGATAAAGAAGATGAAGAAATAGAATGAATTTTATTGTTGAATATTCAATGTTAAATGTTGAATATTGAATGTAAATTGTTGTTGAAGGGAATATCTCATTTTGAAAAGGATACCTTCTCAAAATTGGAGGACCATCCATATTTAAAGAATACTATCGGGTATATACACAATGAAACATGTATGATGATAAAAATGATGAACAAATAGAATCATCTTTATTGTTGAATGTTAAATGTTGAATATTGAATATAGAAATATAGAACGGATTGTTGTTGAAGGGAAGTTCTCACCTTGAAAAGGATACCCTCCGAAAATTGGGGGTATATCCATGTTCAGCAAAAGGCCTCACTGTCTTAAAAAGTCCATTCACAAGTAATATCACTGTTTACACTCCACTGTTCACCAAAAAGTCGCGTTTATCGAGGCGATTTTCGAGGTACCTCCAAAACACGCGCGGATCGCACCATGTCGAAGCAACGGCCAACACGTGAAAAACAAGACTCGTGTCAATTTTTGCATCCCGGGATTACCACCGGATTGGCCGATTGTTGGAAAGAGTCGAAGTTAGGTGCATTTTTAGCACGCCACACATAGATGCGCTCGAGTGTACGCCACGAGTTGGCGCAGCATGCAAATGCATGTGCAAGTGCGCGCACAACTCCGATGGAAAAAGTAAACGACACTTTTCGAATCGCGCGCGGCGTGTACTTCACACGCTCCACGTATGCCGGGTGTTATTGCATTGCATGTGGGTATTGTGGCGGTACCGGCGGAGTGCGCTCGGAATCGCCGCCGCGTGGTTGGCTGGCCGCGGCGGCGAGGAGGTTTGGCGAAGGAGCGTGGATGCACACGAGTCGGGTACCTGGAAATGGAAATCGCGTGCGAACAGCTGCCGCCGGTTGGGAGGGAGCGCACCAAGAGTTTCCGCGGCGAGCCGCGTTAAACAGCCTTCTCTGCCTCACTATGCTTCATTTACGCGCACGTACGCGATGTACGGATTTTTTCGCTGGCACACACACGGCCCATGCATGGTATCCTATTTGGGTGGGACTTGGAGCGCGCGCCACGCTCCGGGTTTCCTCCATGGGTGGGAACGTTGCTCACACGCTCGGCACTCTGCCGTCGCAGTTGGCTTAATACGTGATGATTTAATGTCCCTTTAATTGAATTGTGCCCGGCATAAGATTTGTTCAATCAATCCTTTTGTGCTAGATGCTCGAAAACCTTCCTCTTCCGAGCCCAACGAATACCTAATCGTTCATTTTGGAATCCCATTAAAAGAAAAATGTTATCAACTTGATCCACTTTTTACATTAATTCCGGACTACTTCACATCTACACAAAAATGTTCAATGGACCACGACGGGACATTCTAGAAAAGATCGACATGGAACTTTTTTGCTTGGAAGTCTTTCCAGGTGGTCGTTATGCTCGATTTACAAATTCGTCACTTACCTAACATATATTACAACTTACTTCTACAAACAATTTTTCACCGAAATGTAAAACGAAACTGTTTCTCACTGCGTACCAGAGCGTGTGCCATAAAGCAAACATTGCAAGGTATTTTAATAGGTAAGTTTATAGATTTTGGATTTTGGATTCAGCGTGTTTTCTACAATAAAATGAAAACTACCTCTGGATTTAGATATTTTTACAAAATCTTTTCATTATTTTATCCATATAGGATATAGACATTGATTAATAGATGTTATTAACACATATAATTCACATATAAAATCAATTAAATTTAAATTCGTGTCAATGTAATATTCATAATTTGAACACAAAATTTTGATGTAGTAGTCAGTGACAACTATGGCAACTATTAGATATATCACATCTGATTATGTTGATATTGAGCCGGATACTCAAGGGTATGGGTTCGAGTCCCAGCTGATGCTGATGATGTGGTCATCAGCATACCAACTCTCTCATTAAAATAAATTGAAAATTTGAATGAAAATTGATATTCCAGAAGAAATAGCATAAATTATATATTATTTTGGAACTTCAAGCTTCTTTCAGTCTTAAAGTATAATAGAGTAAAATAGGGGAAGACGGACCAGTCACTGTATCTTTTCTTTCCTTTACCTGGTTCATTTGAAAAAAATCATAGGCATGCAGATATGAGTTGTATCATCTATATTTTCGAATCGAATTACTGTGCGTGTAATATGGACTAGTAAGTCTAACTGTACGGCAAGGATGTCTGACGGGTGTACTGAATCCTCGACTCATTGAGCTTTCGATAAAAAAATTTAATACTTCCTTACAGTAAGAATTCCAATATAGCAATTTCTCTTTATTCACCAATTTGTATTTTATCAATAAAAAAAATTAATTTAGATTCTTTAAAAATAGACTGGATTAATTGGGTGGTCCCCTAACCCCGTTAACCGTTCTACGTTCCCCGTAGTATAGGTCGAATGCGACGAAAAACACGTCTTGGCAAATTGCATTATTTTTGGTTTTCTAGTACTGCAAAAATTCTGAAATTTTTATATGATACAAACATGATCCTACACTTTATTCCAGAGCAAAATAGGGAAATGTAGGTAATACGGGGAAGACGTGCCCCTGTATCTTTCGTTTCCTTCACGTCGTTAAATTGGAATCATAGGCGAACTGTAGGAACCTGAAATTTGAACGAATTTGAGTAATTATTGTGTTTATTGTGGTAACTAGGGAATATACAAAAATGGTGAATGTGTTCCGACGCCTACAAATTTGTTTTGCGCTCGTAGATCTCTTATACAACATCAATAATGTGATTATTGCGGTAGCTCTTAAATATCTTATAGAATTTAAGGTCCTCTGATTTCGCGTCAAGAGTATTTAATCATGTTATCACTTCAATTTAAGAGATCAGAGCTGTTTCATCCATAACTTAACATCGGTGTGTTGTCCATGAGCACTGACAAGGAGTGCTTTAGTGATGGAAGGTATTTCAGTTAGCATATGCAGTTGCATCTGCGTCAAGGTCGTCTAACGATGGAATTGCACTAACAATAAGTCAGCTTTCGATAATAGATTTTTAAAGGAGTTCTTATAACAAAAATAGCAATATTATAATTACTCTTTATTTTACTAAGTTTATTTGAATAATAAAAAAAATTCATAGACTTCCTTGAAATAAGACTGATTTCATTGGGTGGGCCTCTGCTAACCGGCCAGTCTTCCCCGTAAATTAAGATAAATGGGCCAAAACCAGGGACTGGAACCGGAGCCGAAAAGAATCGAAATACCGAAGTGGAACTTTTATTAGTTTTGGAACCGGAATCGGAATCGCAACCGCTATAATAAAAAAATAAGAATAGGAACCGAATTATTATTACTTAAAAATTTTTCGTTTTTGTTACTATTCCAACTGGTTCCAACTGGTACTGTTTGGAACCAAAAAAGAGATAGAAAAATGGAAACTAAAAATAACGCTGTCTGGAATCGAAGCCGCACCGGAACCGAAATAAACGTTCTTCACTGAAATGGGAACCAAATCGGAACAGTTATCTCCTTTCTGTACCACTCCCTGACAAAACACGCTTTTGCTAACTGTATTAATTTTGATTTTGTCGTATAGTCAAAACTCTGAAATTTTTATATGATGAAGGCAGTCGGCTGAATTACTTTCTTTAAAAAAAATAGAATTATAAGACTTAAAACACAGAGGTGAAAAACGTTTTCCAAAAAACGGCTCAGGTTCCCCTATTTTATGTTAATTCCTCAATTCCGGTTTAAATCCGGTTTTAAATTAAATAAAATTATTTAAAAAGATAGATTACTTTTACCTTTTTTATATACCCTTTAGCTTACGTGGTATGTAATGCTTACACATAAATCTTAAATTTGCCACTTTCGTAGTTTCATTGGTTTTACTGGAGGAGGAAGTTTTTGTAATTTTGAATAATATAAAGTCATGTGAAGTTTCATACCTGAAGATCCATTACAGACCAGGATAGACCAGGAGTAAAGTTTGTTGAGTAGCCGGTTGAGATTCTAGACCAGGGGTTTCCAAGTTTTTGGTAATATGCCGAAAAAAGAAAAAAGTTATTTAGAACCAGTGACTAAACCTCGGCCCGCTGTTATGCCCAGGTCTCTATATAGTCTATCATTCTTTCTATATTTCTATTTAAGCCCGCCCCTGTCTACCCAGGTGGATCAGTTGAATGAGTAGGACTTTGGATTTATTGTAAAAATTAGAAACACTACACACCAGAGCCTACTGAATCGAATACTGATATCGAGATCTCTCATAAAGTTATAATATTTAATATAAAATAAATATGAGCATCCATGGAACCTAAAAATTTGGAAACGGAGCCGTTTTAGAAACCGTTTAAGAACGGAAATCGAAATAAATAAACCTGCCTGGAATCGAAACCGAACCGGAACCGAAATAAAGGTTGTTGTTGTCCGTCACAGCGGTGTATTTTATATAAAATTATAACAGATAAATCGTATTCCGTAATCTTGTATTGTTTCAAAGCAACAGGACAATATGTGAGAATAACCACCATCAGAATCTGGATGAAAGTTAACACCAGCAACATATCAGTAATTCCCGAAATAAATATATACTTATTCATATATATGCTTAATTCATTTTTTTTTAACTTAAATGCACATTAATCCTAATTTACATCGTCTTTTTTCTTCTCCAGCACTATATCTTGACCACAAACAGTTAGGGTTCATCTAGTAAGAGGTAGATCGTTCTATTTATCTATAAATTCTTTAATATACAAAATTATTCCTAAAAATAACAGTGTAGATAATTTAATTTATACTTTACTGACAAAACGACAAATTATAAGTCCATTTTAAAGTTCATAATACCAACGTGTGAGGTGCGGAGTGATGCATCATGCCATGTTTTCCTGTCAATCGTTAAACTTGTTTCTTCATGCTGAACAAGCAACACGGATAATACTCCTTAGTACGGAGTCCTTACAACTCCACGCGATTCATCCACTCGTGCTGAAAATGCAACTATTTCCGATCTACCACAAGATCGATTGAGATTGATTGACCTAATACCTACAGGGATTCATTTCTACCAGAAATTGTAGGAAGAGTATAAAGAATCTTCTGGAAGAAGTTGAGAAGGAATTGATCAAATATTTGGACGAATTACCTCATGGGACATCGAGTCGAGAACTATAGCTACCACAACTACTGTCAGAACAGTAGCAGTTATACTGCTTGTAGTTAATTGTGCCCAAGGAATTGAAGTTGAGGGTGAAGGTGGATTTGAACTGAGGAAGTATCATGGGACCTATTGCCAAGAAGATGTCTCTTTTAAGGGTTGACCAGTTATGACAATGAACGGATAATGGTATTCAAAATTTCATCATGATATAATATATAACTTCCGGGGAGAAGGAGAGGAAGAGGAGGATGAGGATTAGTACTATGTACTTCAAAGTGTGAATAAATTGTTATCTTAGATTAGGATATCTTGAAGATGAAATTCAGATGCAAATAAATTTTTAACTATTTTGTCTTTAAATTCGGGGAGTAATCCAAAAACCTTACTATAATAAAAGGATAATTAAGGGTTCTAAGAATTAATTCCAATTTTTAGGTTATTAAGGTCTGTTACAACATTTGAAATTAGTAAAACTTGTGACGTGAATGATCGTTAGAGTATTAATCGTCAGTTGTAACCAAAATCTCACGATTTCGTTAAAGTAGCGCAAGAATTGTAAGAAGGGCTTAGTATTTCTTCGAAATAATATAATTTTAAAAGTAACTTTAAAAATCAACTTCAGTGGTTAAAAAGACTGACATTAAAATCTTTATGAGAAGGAGGAGGAAGACGATGTTATTTAAAAAAACGCTTTTTTCAATTATTAAACTTCTGAAAGTTTTATGCTGGTGAAAACCGGAAGCAGGTCTGTAGTCAATTCTTATCTGTCAGTAGGGTTTTGAATTTCTGAAGTAGGGCCACTAATTTTGAAAGTCACTTAAATGACTTTGAAACCGTTATAAGCGGAAGGGGAAGTTAGGGGGAGAGGTTGGGACATGATGTACCAGAAGACCAAAAATGCCCAATTTATGATCTCTATTGTAAAAATTCAGGCAGATTTATAAAGTGAAGGGTTCAAGTAGCACCACTAAGTTTAAAAGTCACTTTGAAGATCAACTTCATTAGCTGAAATGACTTTAAAGTGACTTTAAAGTTGTTATAAGAAGAAGGAAGGAGATGGGAATAATGGTTGGAGCTCTTTGATTTTTTTTTAATTCTGAAAGTTTTATATGGTGAAGAGTTCATTCAGTTTTGTAACCAGAATTAACCTGTTAATAGAGCCGCTAATTTCTAGAGTCATAGAGCAATGATAATAGATATTTAAAGGTTAAAATGACTTCAAGTTCGCTAAATCGCTATAAGAAGAAGGAGGGAAGCAGGTGGAGGTGTTCGGGTACACAGACAGAAGATGACGTTTTTAAAAAATTCTATTCTATTGTAAAAAATTTCGAACGTATTATATTGTAACGAATTGAACCAAGCCCGTGGCCAGAACTAACTGTAAGTGGAGGTTAAAATGAAGTAGGACGATTAATTTTGAAAATCACTTGAAGGATAAAATTCAGTGGATAAAATGACTTTAAAGTGACTTTAAAGTCGTTATAATAAAGATAAGTGATAGTAGGGTAGAGGAGTTGGGCAGGATGCATTTAATAATCACAATAATGCACTTTAATAATCAAATTCAATGACTTTAAACTGTAATAATTTAAAAATCGTTATATAAATGTAGGGCAGGAGAAGGGGGGAACACTTGGGAGAAGATATACCAAAAGACGTTTTTAAAAAATACACTTTCTTTTCTATTGCGAAAATTCAGAAAGTTTTATGTGGTGTAGAGTTGGATCAAGCCTGAAGCCAGAACTGAGCTGTAGGTAGGGCTTAAAATTTGTATAGTAAACTCACTAATATTGAAAGTCACTTTAAGAATCAAATTCAATAGTTGTAATGACTATAAAATGTACTTTATAACCGTTATAAGAATATATAAATAGAGGAGAGGTAAGGAGGAGTTGAGACAAAATACATAGACCTTAAAGTGACTTTAAAGTGATTTTAAAATCGTTATAAAAAGAAGAAGGGAGGCAATAGGGCTTCAAATTTCTATAGTAAGGCATAGGTGGTAATATTGAATGTCACTGTAAGATTAGATAATGGAGTTGTAAGGTTGCACTACCTATTTTTTTCTATTGTAAAAATTCAGAAAGTTTCCGTACATCGACCCGTACATAGACCTTAAAGGGCTTAAAGTGACTTTAAACTGATTTTAAAATTGCGACATGAAGAAGGAAGGAGACGCTTTTAGAAAATGCATTTCTGGTTTTAATGTAAAATTTCGTTGAATTTCTAAACTTCTTTAGAATCTCCTTTAGTAGGGCTTAAATGACTTAAAAGAGGACCCAGCCCTACTTCGCCTTCCCTTGGCTACCTGGAAGAAGAGACAGTGTATATATATAATGATGAAATCAAAAAAATAAACTTGATTAGGGGTTGATTAGGGCGTAGTTAAGGTATTGATATCTATATTTTCTAAAAATGTAAAAAAGATCAATCATCCGTCCCGACGCTCCATCTTACCCCACTTTAGTGTAGCTATGAAGCCTCCAGTATTCGAAAATTGAACGTGACATGTTAATACAATCTGATTAGAAACATTGAGCAATTACGAACCGTTCACTCTATTTGCTTGGGTCTCACCGTTTCTCTCGTGTCATTCGCGTAGAAATTTCTTTTTCTCTCGTTGCGTTTTCGTCCAAAAGGCGGAAAATTAATTCGGGATTTTATTGCGCTTCACGTAGAAATCACAACTAGTTGTATTCTCGCTGGCACTCATGTCTTATTGCGCATTCGTCCAGCATTCAACGTCGGCTCTCGCGACTTTTGTCCCATTCGCATTCGGCCGGAGCCGCGGCGGCCGCAGCGACTTGTTGGCTCATTTCATGGGAAACGATAAATTTATCATTTCATGGCGACACTTTTATTGTTTTATAGCGCGCATTTTTCGCGACGAGTGTGCATGATACACACGTGTGTGTCATCGGACTTGGCGCGGAATTACCTTCGCAGCGTAAGCGAAATATCGCTACGCCGAAGAGGACACACCGCGAGGCCGTGAGAAGCTGGCCTCTTTTCAAACGGCCGCCGATTGATGCTGAAAAAACAATTCGAAAGACAAAAGGCGAGTTTCCTCGCGCGCGCGCCTCGGAAACTCATTTCCAGTGCGTTTTAGGGGATTTTTTCAATTCAATTCACGCTTTAATGAAGCCGGAGTGCCGAAAGTCGCACAAGCCGGGACTTTGTGCATGCCGACGTAGCCCTGCGGCTGAATTTAAAGCCCGAAAGCTCAACAACCGAAAAAAACCTGTAAAAAACCAAAGAGAAAAAACAGTTTCAGGTGTCGGCATGCTTGGTGGCTTTCTTCTCGTGCGGCTATCATACTATCCGCTGCTTTACGTAACAATCCGTCTCGGCTTGTCGCGGCGGCGAAGCCTTTTCTATAGACGATGCCGATCGCCATTATTTCGCGCTTTAATGAAGGCCGGTATGCCCTTTGCTCTACATATTATTCAAGCCATTGGCGCAGTCAAGCGGGCGCAAAACAATGGGCCGAAGTTATCAGCGCTCGATGCCTATTGACTCCATGCATATTGACTTAACGACAATTTCTGCGATCTGCCACTTGCCGCTAAATAACATTTAAATGACCACCTCGATTGCTTTTCGCTTGTATACCAATAATAAAACATTAATCCCGCACTCGGCGCAGAGCGCGCACTCGCCGTCTTGGGCGACGACGACAGCTCGTAGATTACATTACCGCCGGTCGTGTGCCGGTGTGTTTGCGAACTGGGAGCGCTCGAACAATCACCAATTCGTAGGAGAATGCATGCGATGCATAAACAACATAATTTAATTGAAAATGACGCGATTTTCGAAATATATGGCAGAGCAAACGAACGCCGCTTCGGTGACACGATGCCGACCATTGTTCGCCGCGCGCAACGCTCTTGCTGCTGCTTGAATGAGTTATTTTACAGATCGTGGAGCACGACACAATGAGCAGCCATGCCCATGCCGCCCATGGTATCAAATCTTTGCTAAATTGCATAGTACCTACATACAACGCGGCACACTGAAGATTTAATTTCCCTTCCAAGCATTTACTTTTGTTTTTCGTCATCAATCCCACATTACCCACATTAGAATTAAATACCGAAAGACCCAGCCTCGGTCCTGCTATCTGCCTTGCTAATTTCGCCAAAATCGGATACGATTTCCCAATACCGGGTGACGGTACCCGGTCAAAGGCTATAAAAACTCCTATCGAAATCGACCGGCTTTGTAGACTTGCCGACGCCAGAGGTGGCCCGCAACGTGCCGGTTGCATTCCTTGCGATCCTGCCGGACTCCCCCACACAAAAACACCGCCAGCGAAGCACCGCCTTGCGAGCCAATCGCGTGTATCGTCATCAAGCCTACAAACGCGCCGCTGCTGTGGCTGCGGCGTTTAGGGAGGGACTTCCAACCAGGTACCGCCATCGGAACTATCCGGGTACCATCTAAGTACTGGGGCCCGCACGCAGCCTTCGTCAGTTCGCTTTTAGCAGTTAAGTGGTCGGAACGCGTTGCTTGGCACCTTGGGTACCACTAGTTTCGCGTGCATACTACCTGTGCAAGTGCTCTTTAAATGGCAGTGTCTGCTTTGAATATGTCGCCGTACTTCACCGGATATCCCTTTCAAGGTAAGACTTTTGAAACTAATATTGGATTTAGTGGGGACTTGTGGGAATTTTGTGGGTATCTCTGGTCAAGTCCTGTACGTGGGCGGTCAGCATATGTAAATTTTGGTTCCAAGGCGAACGTCACCACAGACAAGGTAGCGGCGTGGCTGAGACGGTTTCACGTCGCACCACGGATGAAGTGCGCGCACGGGCAACACCGTAGCGGCGCGGCATCCTTTGATCTCTGGGGACTAATGCCTGTTTTCATCAACGCCCGGGTACTACACCTGATTCAATAACTCGTCGAGGTCTATTACGTCCGCAATGCAGCACACCATCAATTTCATTCGTGTCTGCTTCTTTCGATCTCATTCACTAACGTAACGCACGTACCGTTCAATCGGTCCTTTTTACATCTCAAATTGTTTATCAATAAAGCCAATTATAGAATTATGGATACCAAGCAGAGAACTGACACATCTGATGGTTTTTTCAGATGTTCATTTCCCCGAACGACTTCTTATTTCTAGTATCATGCATGAATTCTTTGTAAGAAACGAAAATATTGATGCATGATATTGTAAACTTTGTAAGCCAGAAGAAGCTACCTACGGCTAAGAAGGAAACAAGTCTGTGAAAAAGAAACCTACAATGGTGGTCTGTTAACACCCAATTGAGCAATAATTACGGTTAATTGATTCTTCTTTAACAATAACTTGACCATATGAAGCTGGTCTCCCGCAAAAGCTTATTATAATCCAATAAACGTTTCCTTTTATCATTTTCCTTTGGCGCAGCGCACCGTGTCATTATCGCAGTGTTCGCTTTGATCTTCCTCAGGGGCTTACAAAATTGTTCTTTGCAGGCCAAGGTCGCGTCAACCAACTGGGCGGGGTGTTCATCAACGGGCGTCCCTTGCCAATTCACATTCGTCGGCAGATCATTGAGATGGCATCGGCCGGAATCCGTCCGTGTGTGATCTCACGAAAATTGCGGGTGTCCCATGGGTGTGTTTCGAAAATTTTGAACAGGTACCAGGAGACTGGAAGTATCCGACCGGGAGTAATTGGAGGCAGCAAGCCTCGAGTAGCCACAATCGAAGTAGAAAAGCGCATCGATCAATTGAAGCAGATGAATCCGGGTATATTCGCTTGGGAAATTCGGGATAAGCTTGTTAAGGTACCTACAAATTGGATATTCATTTGTAGTGTTATGTTATTGGTGGTTTGGTGGTATATTGACAGGAAGGTGCGTGCGACAAAAACTCAGCGCCGTCGGTCAGCTCCATCGGTCGGTTGCTACGTGGCGGCCGTAAAGAAGACTCAATGGACCGCAAGAATCATTCAATTGATGGTATACTCGGTTGGTGAACACATGAATGCAAGGTCCTTCAGCACACTAATTGTGGTTCTGTTATTATAGGTCCTTCCTCTTCCTGTGACGAAGAAACTGACACCGAATCCGAACCGGGCATCCCCTTAAAACGCAAGCAACGCCGGAGCCGGACTACCTTCACCGGCGAGCAGCTGGAAGCCCTGGAACGGGCGTTCGCCAGAATGCAATACCCTGATGTCTACACCCGGGAGGAACTAGGCCAGAAGACAAAGCTGACTGAGGCGCGGGTGCAAGTGTGGTTCTCGAATCGGCGCGCTCGCTTCCGCAAACAAGTGAACTCCCAGCAACTGAACGCCTTCAATTCGATGACTCTGCAATCCTTCCCATCCGTGCAACAGCACTACCCTGAGAACATGACCAGCTTCAATCAAAGTTCCTGGGCGTCGCAAAGCTACGCGGCTAGTGCCTTATCCTCCAGCCTTGCCACACCAGCAACCACGAACACACCAACTCCTCCAACAAGTCAACCCATATCCGGGGTACCTTGTCTCCCAGTGGTCTCCAGTTCGCTGTACGCTTCCTACAATACCAACTCTGGCATGGAGCAGAATTTCGGCTACCAGATGACACAGATGAGCCCCAACCAGCATAGTATCTCACCGCCAATGACCCAGATCGCTCCCGTCGGCAGCGCTCCGAACGGCGTCTGGAGCCATCACGGCGTTCCCACCTCTACCAACAGTAAGAAACCGGAACAAATCCCTTCGACATGGCATGAGAATTACAGGTAGGTTTCAATTTGGTTTTTGCCGTAAACACGCAGACTTTCCTTCCGTCAGTCCTCGCAAAAAGCGATTGCTTCTCGAGCTTTCTCGATTTTCGTGTTTGTAGCATCCCACGACGGACAATTAAAGAAGTGATCGCATAATTCGTACATACCTACCACTCTAATGATCCCTGCGTATGCCAACAAACACAAGTCGTGACTAAATCTCTTCTCTTGCAGTTTGTTCGCCGCTGGTGGCCATTACAACGCGCACTCGCCAACAGAAGCCAAGTCCGGATATCCTTACTTCGGGACGATGGAAATGTGCACGAGTCGGGTCCACTGATGTACCCACACTAACTTATTATGTTAAGTGAATATTTATATGTGCTCTAGGCTAGACTCTGATAATGTTTATGTAAATACTCCGCGCAATAGTTGATTGTAATTACACAATTTTACAACTCAAGTATTTATACATTTATTTTTTATTGAAAATAAAAACTACCATTACAATTTTATCGTTTTCGTCGTTTTCTGCTGGCAAACACAGCGCTTTATTGTGTTGTGAGTCCTAAAAATATCTGGATTGGCTGTGGTCATTTAAAATATACGCTTCGGCGAACAACTACTAAATACACTCGCATGACGTTCACAGCGCTGTGGAACAATATGCTCGCTTACTTCTTGACTTACTCAGAACCTCGTCGTTCCCTCAAGGAAAGCGAAAGGAAATTGATGTTAGATAAACATGTGCAATTCACTAACGTCATATTTATTGCTAATACATATCGTAAAGTTGGAAACAATAATACGCTGAAACTTTATGGCTGTTTCACCTGTTTCACCTGCTGTTGTCCTCATTCAACACTAAATCATCACCGAGATTTTACAACACGCAGTGGAGTACATACTGGAGCACACATATTTTAAGAACGGGCTTGTAAATCAATCAAGTGTCTACCGATCAATGCACTTTGGGTGACAGGAGCTACTGCTTTCAAATGTTCTTCCGAAATTCTTCTACCGAAATGTTTTTATTGTTTTATGGCTTATTATCACGGCTTTTATTGGCTTTTTGTGGACTCAGTCGACAATATTCAACAAGAACGTTCTTGGCGACTTTGTGTATCTATTTAGCTTACTTTGTCAAATAGCTAATTGTACGTGAATTGTAATAAAAGTTCGTGGAAGTAGACGCAATAACGGATGGTAACTCCACGGGAGGCTAGAAGTTTGCCAAGCGGGATATGATGCACATGAATAGCAATTTGACTACTGTAGTAATAGACGGTTGTAAATCAGCCCTTCTTGATGATCACCGTCCATCAGCGTCGATTCACGGCTAAGTGCTATGTGAGCCGTGTGTGCACTTATGATCCTGGACGGAAGAAAATGATTTGAAGAACAGCACTGCGCATAAATTATGCGAGGTGCCGCTGATACGCTGATGCGTGTGTTCGCTTGGAACAAGTGTACACAATTTGAAAATATTAATGAATGGTAATGAGATAGTTAATCATTAATAGTTGTGTGTTATGCTATAAATATATGTATGAAGGAAGAGTCGGATTGAGAAGTAGATAGGAATTAATTTCGCGTTTTGTGGACTATGACTTTTGCTATATAAAATATATATTTCAAAAAATTAAAGAATTGGGGGGAATTATTGTATAAAAATATATTTCCGATAGGAACACGGCCGACGGTCACAAGCAATCGGCTTTATAGAGCAGTGGTAGGCGAATAGGGGTAAAGCAGGGACCCGGACCGAATTCGGAACCGGAATCGGAATCGAAAACTAAAATTAACTGATATTTTTAATGCGGAATCGGAATCGTTATTTTTATTTTGAGAGTAATCGGAATTGAAATCGTTGTTCTAATAAGAGACAGAATCAAAACTGAAATCGTTATTTACTGTCGATCTATACTGGAATTGAAATCGAAACCGATATTTAATTTCGGTACAGGTCCGGGTGTTAACGCGGTGCGTAACGTATTATGAAATGTAATTGATTGATCATAATTGAAAGTAATAATTGGAATCGTTATTTTTACTTTTAGGGAACCGAAATCGGAATTGAAATCGTTATATTTATTTTTAGAGAACTGAAATCGGAACTGGTGTTGTTATTCTAATAAAGGGAATAATCTAAACTGAAACTGAAATTATTTACGGATCCAGCCGTATTGGAATTGAAATCGATACTGATATTTCGTTTCTGTACGGGTCCCTGGAGTAAAATGCAATTTTTGAGAGTAATAGACAACGATATATTTTGTGTTTTTTTTCTTGCGCATGCGCAACCGACATTATTAGTTTTGTGCTATCAAAAATTGAATTTAAACATACAAAAGGAAATCTTTTTCTTTTTTTTTATAGCACATGAGGAAAAGAAATTCAATAACTTTCAATTTCACTATACATTATATTTAAAAAGTTTAGTAAACAAATGAAAAAGTTAATTTTAATAGAAGGAAAGTTTTCATGACGACAATTTTAAGTTTCAGTATTAGATATATCTGTGTTAGTTCTTGTGCTATCAAAAAGTAAATTTAAATTAAATGGAAAACTATTCTCTATTGTCGCGCATGCGTCAATGATATCCGTTAACAATCAATCTCGCTAACAAGTATAATATCTATAAAGTCCTTGTTTGGAATAAGAATTAAATAATAATAATAATAATAATAATAAACACAAAAAAGAAATTTCCATCTTGTTTTTTCGCGCATGCGCAAATGACATGAAAAAAATGACATAATAACGTCATTTGTTTTTTTTTCTCTCGCGCATGCGCAGACGCATTTCCTACTTTATGAGACACCTACATACAATTTTTGTATAAATGATGACGCTTTCTAAAAGCGATTATAACGTCGCACAAAAATTAAAATTTTCCAATTTTTATCTGCAATAATTACGCTATGCAAAGTTCACAAAATATGTAGCACGAAAAATATACGACCGCAACTTTCTACAGGAAAAACTATCGTAGGTTGATCAGGGATTTTTTTGAGTATTTTGATATAAGGAGTTATTGAACTTTCTTGTTGTATAGAATTGTAATAATGAGATTTTTTGTGACACCAAAATTCTAACCTAACTAAACTCTTTTGATATCATGAACATGTAGTCTCCGGTGCCTCCTTACGGAGTTATTTCAATTTATTGTTGTGTGCACTAAAGAGAATTTTTATACAATACATGATGAAACCAGAACCTAGCCGACACATTTTCATAGGTTGATCGGGGATGTGCTTTGAGTTATTTGATATCAGAAACATATGATCTTTGGACAGTCGTGAAATTTTTTTTGGTTTTCAACCCGCGGCCTCGCATAGATTTAATTTGGCCCTAATAAGGCGAAGGCACAACCGGAAAAAAATAAATAGATACAAATAAAACTTTTGTAACTAGCATTATTTTGGCTCGGATTTTCTTTGTGCATTTTTGGCATTTTAAACGAATACAGTATTTTTAAACGTGGCATTTTCAGAGATTTTTCTTATCAAATAAACCATTTTGTTGTAATTTTTTGCATTTTTGGCAATGTTCATGTGTTTTATCCTACTTGTGAACGTTGTGTAAATTTAATTTTACATTAATTTTGGTAGGAAATAGTATTTTTCTATAAAATCTTTGAATTTGTTGTTGTTTTTAATTTGATTTAGATCCATAGATCTAGAGAAAATAATGGAAGAGTGGAAGTACCACCTAAAACTAAAAAACTTTTTAGATTTCGATTCGACAGGACCTAGTGTGACATGAATAAAGTTTTCACAAACCGGCGTCGGCTAAAAGTGACCCAAAATACGAACAAAACGAAATTTAGGGACAAAAATTAGGAAAATGCAAGTATTTAGAATCTATCTTTCGATTCAGTTATCATTCGAAAAATAGACAATGTTTCAAGATCAGGTTTAAACCAGAAGTGACCTGAAACTTCAAAATTTCAACTTCAAAACTTTGTATTTTTGCATCCGAGCCTTGTAATTATACAAAATATATCGAACGATGTGATAAAAATTTTTGTGACCCACGAACATCGTTTCAATATGAGCCACGAGTAATAAAAGGTAGAAGACCCTTATATAAATGAAAATTTTTAATTAAAACTAATACCATATTTACTTTACATTTGTATAAATCATGCCAAATATGAATGTGAGATGATGATAGGATCAAGGTGAAAAAAATTACTGACGCGGCTCACGTGACACTCATCTCAGTAATTTATTAATTTCACTGTGATCCCAGCACCATCCCACATTCATATTTGGCATGATGATTGATATATAAAGTAAACATGGTACTTTTTGAAAAATTTCATTTATACGGTTTTTAGAAAAAGTTTCACTCGTATTTTAAAGAAACAAATTTTACAAATAGTAGAGTGGTCTAGAAGCCTTGTCGGTTGCGAGTTTTTCGCAGTTTTTTGAACATGTTACATAGCAATATATCCAAAACTATCGAAGATAAGAATCGGCTGTACCAAATTTTATTCAATGGGTGTGTTGAGTTAACATGGAATGACCCAGATAAGTAAAGTTGTTTAAGTCGCGTGATGGAATGGCCAGAATCACGCTTGATTGATTGATAAAGTACTTCTGTACAATTTCCCTATATATTTAGCTATCAACGACGAGAATACTTGGCCAATGCTCATATAAACAGTCGATAAATTGTTTGGTTTCCAAATGATAGGTAGTAAATCCTAATGAGATTTGTGCTCACCTAAACAAAAACAATCTAAGTACCTAATGAAATTATTGATATTCCTGATTTAACTTCCTAATTGATCATTGATAGGTTTCGAATCATTCCTGCCTAGACGCAGTTTGAGCGAGCCCCCCACCGTCCACCGTCCACACAAATCGACCCCCCACGGCGGCCGCACTTAGTGCGCGCCCATTGTGCACAACAATGAGCCATTGTCGCGCGTTGTTGTGTAGAAGTAGCTGCGTTTCGTTGTCGATCGACAGAATGAAGAATACGACACGATAGTGATACCTGTCTCATGGCTACCATGCCCACACTGCGAAATCGGTGTCCTCGAAGAGGGTAACCCGCCGTAACTGTTGACAGACGTGTTTGATATATTTCTGCAGCAAGGCAACTAAATGATTCGGCGACAATGCCCACAATGGCGCAGCTTTAGCGCGCTGGGGTGTTCCAGCTAGCCCACACAGTATCTGGGAGAGTCATGTATGTCAAAATCACGGTTACAAAGGGGACACTCCCTTTAAAGCACTCGCGGATTTATAGGGGCGGTGGAGTCAAAAATAGGGTCTTCACATTCAGTAAATAAGGCCATTGGCAGTGGGCCGAGGTTGCGGTAGGTTGCCCTACGGATGTGGGGCAAATCAGCAAGGAGTGGAGTCGGAGAAAACAAACACCGGGAGCGTTTGAGCGCAGATCCGTCGGCGTGCGAAGAATTACGGGAATTAATAATGCGAATGGGAATGGGTATGAGGGTATGGGCATGAGAATGAGAGTGGGACTTCTGCTGTCCTACCATCTTGTTAAATATGGGTTATTAGGTGGTCATTAGTGCGGAAGGTTACGCGGAGCGTTTCACAACGGATAATTATGAAGAGCTAAACACCACCGTAACGTTTGATTAAATTACAGAGTTCACACAACATCAGAACGAACACGAAGGAGTGTGCGGACTGTCTAGGTTGTACTGGAGGTACCTACATGATGAGGTCCTTCGGAAGCGTGAGGCAACTTCGTGCTGCCGACCGATTCGAGGTGTACTTAATGAATCAATTTCTTCGAAACTGTGGAAAACTTCCGCCAATGTTTAGGTGTTAGTAATACTACTTGGTTTGGGATCTCGGTTCAAGGCCGCTTCCGGGTAGGACCGGAAGTTGAAGATATTACACACAATTCTGAATCGGACGTTTATAAATTTGCTAGAGTACAAAATCAAGGGATATGTTAGGTTAGGTTAAGGTAAGGTATAGATTAAGGTTTAGATTAAAGGGTACCCATAATTAAATGCACAAATCAGTGAAGATCTTTAAATCCGAAGTGACCTGAAATTTGATACACCTAATAAAGGCTCATGAAGGCTGGACTTGTTTCCGTCTGTTCCTACTGTGACAATCCGGCTACTCATACCTAAATAAATAACTTGTCTAATTTGGGATGTGACGCATATCAAACACACTACATTCCGAATTTCGTGGTCGTGTCGAGGTGCGAAACGCTAAAAAGGCATGCCCAACCTAATTATTCCACTTTACATGCATGGCGATTGCGATTAAGGACGGACTCATCCTTGCTTCATGCCTAACATTCATTCGTTTTGCTTCTTTTACTGGTAAGGATATTAGGGGCCTACCTACAAGGGTACCTGCAATACGGTAATATTAAAATTGTGGTTTAATTGGTTGTATACACATAGAATATCTTTATAGTAAAAATTAATTATATATAGACACTTTTTTTTGTACTTAGTAGAAGCAACAATTTTGTGGTACCCTACCTATCGATTTTGTTTGTGGAATAGAATGTATTTAACAACACTTCCGAACACATAACCTAACCCAGTGTAACCTACCATAATGTCACCTAATCTATAAAGGTACCTATGGTAATTATCATAGCAAAAATTAATTACGTACCAATATGTCAGTAGTACCAGTATGGATATCTAGAAGAGAAAGAAACAATTTCGAGGTACCCCACCTACTGCTCTTGTATGCTATAAACAAGAGCAGTAGGTGGGGTACCTAACCTAATCTAATCCAACATAACCTAATCTAACTAAGAAGGGTACCTGCAATACCGTAATATTAAAATTATGCCTTAACTATTAGAATATTAATGTAGTAAAAATTATAATAATAAGTAGTAGTAGGTATACCTAGATGAGAAAGAAATAATTTTGTGGTACCCTACCTACCAATCTTGATTGTGGAATCTATTAAAAAGACTTCTGCTCACTTAACCTAATCTAAGCTGAGCTACAGGGGTACCTGCAATGTTAGAATTATGCCATAAATTTTTTTGTTATCTATATTGTAAATATTAATTTCTTGTTGTTAGGAGAAGTGGTATTTATACCTAGATAAGAAAGAAAGAAAGTCTTGGTACCCCACCTGCTCATCTTATTTGTAATATCAATTTTACAAAACTTCTGACAACTTAACCTAACCTAACCCAACATAACCTCACGTAACCTACCTTCATCTACAGGGGTACCTGCGACAATTTTAAAAGCAAGCCTTAATTGTTAAAATATCTACCATTCCATTTAGGGGAGAAAGAAACAATGTCGTGGTACCCTATCTACCGATCTTGTTGTAGAAGTTATTTAAAAGACTTCCTACTACTTAATGCAGCCTAACCTAACCTATCATAACCTACCCTACAACATAAACTCACCTAACCTAACCTAGCTTAAACTAGCCTTTCCTAACCTACAAGGGTACCCTACCTACCAATCTTGTTTGTTGAAACTATTTAACAAGACTTCAGACTCCTTAATGTAGCATAACCTAACCTATCTCAAACTACCCTAACCTAAACTACAACCCAAACCTATTCTAACCTAACCTAGCCTATCTTAAATTTGCCTAACCTTACCTAGAAAGGTACCTGCAATACGGTAATATTAAAATTATGCCTTAATTATAATTATTAGAATATCTACATAGTAAAATATAATTACTTACTACTTTAGTAGCTGTATGAATATCGAGATGGGAAAACATTTTCGTGGTACCCTACCCACCGATCCTCTTGTAGAAGGTATTTGAAAGACTTCCCACCATGTAATCCTAAACTAACCTAACCTATCTTAACCTATCTTAACCTACCCTAACCTAACCTACAACATAAATCTATTCTAGCCTAACCTACAAGAGTACCTGCAATACGGTAATATTAAAATTACACCTTAATTATTAGAATATCTACATAAGTAGTAAAAAATAATAAATAGTAGCACTACGTATATATCTTGATGAGAAAACACTTTCGTGGTACCCTACCTAGCGATCTTGTTGGTAGGATCTATTTAACAAGATATCGTCATTAGTTATATCGCGTTAGTTACGTTTAACTAGGGTATCGAAACAATTTTCCCACTTGCAAACTCGCATGCCAGGCGACAACAGCATGTCGAATGCGCCTCCATCAATCGACAAAGTTAAATCAATAACAAATGAAAGTCCACATTAGCATTTTCGCAGCCAAGATGGCCGCCGGATAATCGCAACCCTATGCACATTCAGTAGCATAGAAAAGAAGTCGAGGGGTGGCCCCTCAGCTGCTCGCAAGTAAAGATGATGTATGAACGTGCGCAGTGCGTAAGCGCAAAGCCAAACAGCTCCCCTCGCCGTTTAGAAAAAGCGAAAAATGCTGCCACGCTTCACGCTGCATTTTCCGTCGTAATTCGCCGGCGTTGTGCTGGGCCGAATCCAGCCGGTTGCTCCCGGCTGCCAGCACCCGGAGGTAACGGCGGCGCTTTCTGTGTCGATTAGCACGGATGTCACGGGCCACCCTGCGCCACAGATCACACGTTACAAAGCGACAACGAATTCGCTGCGATTGCTACCCTGGCACAGCGCGAGACAATGCCGAGCTAATAAATTGAGCGCGAGCAGTGGTACCTCGCGACCTGAAGGGCTGCGACGTGCTGGAAACAATCCGCGCGTACATCCGCGACTCGCTGTACCTTCATGTCCATCAACATGGGCGGAAAACAGAAAAGAAACACGTGTGCGGTAACGACTCGAGGTACCTACCACCTTGAAAGCCATCGGAAGTCCGAGCCTTTTCTCTAGGAAGATTTTTACGCTGGATTATCAGTGTTTAGCGAGGTTTTTCTATGGCCCCACGCAGGATCCATCCCAGCATCGACAACAGCGATTTTGGACATCGCCCGCTTCAGCTGCCGGCCTGAAATTGCATTTGAATGCGCCGCGGTTAAGACGTGGCCGGCGTTGCGTTCAGCATTGTGTTCAGCGCTAATCAAATATCTCTGCCAATGAGCCGTCCGAAAATGAACATCTCGCTCTTGGGTTTGGGAAACAAACCTGCGCGCACAATGCGCGAGCCGGCCGACTAATAAAACCGCTCGTCAAAGGCATTAAAAAATATTAAATGAAAAATACGGCGACGTGATTTTTTCAACGTCACACCGATTTAGTTTTTAATGAACTCGACAAATCCCGGAGCTTTCGAACTGTAAAAGCTCACACGTGGTGGCGGTAATGTTATTTTTCAAATAAAGGGCTTATTCTCACTATCACAATTTCGCATTGATGCAAAACGTTCGACGATGAAGCAAACCCTTGCCCGACGGTCGCACGCCGATCGGGTAATAACACAATTCTAATAATAACACTATTTTCGGTTAAGTTACCAAACTCCTATTCCACAAGTACATTGTTAAATAAATAATAGAGGAACTGGTCCATATTTGAGGTACCACTTTCATTTTGCTTCTTTTTGAGAGTCCTACGCACAATTTTCGCATGGAACAAATGCTGAT
>JAODVP010090532.1:0-12637 GCA_025400035.1 Tetradonia laticeps
GCTCTACTAACTCCTCTGCGAGCAGGTCTATGGGTGGGATGCCTGCTAGTACAAGTGCCGCGTCCCCTGAAACTGTACGGCAAGCCTGGATGGTCCGTAACGCGCAACGTCGGCGGATGGAGTAGATAATATTTTTGGCTATTTTGGCGTCTCGCTCACACCCCCAGAGTGGTGCCCCATATAGCAACACCGATTACACTGCTTGCGCCAGCACACGTCTCTTTTTCTGGTCAGGACCGTTAATGTTTGGAAGCAGGCGACTCAATGCCCGTTCGTATACGTTCGCCTTCTTTTCCCTTCTCCTCAGGTGTGGGGTGAATATAAGTCGCTTATCCAAGACGCACCCGAGATACAGGAGCTCATGTTGAGGGAGTGTAACATGGCCTCCAAGTGTCATCTGCACTGGCTGTATTTTTCTGTTACCAGTGAAGATGATCCATTCCGTTTTCTGCGGGGCTATTTCCAGCCTTGCCTCTATCATCTGTGGCGTCCAGCGCGACCTGTATTAGTCTCACGATGTCCTCGACGAACCTCGCTTTGGTGACAATTGCCAGGTCGTCGGCATAGGCCTGTAGTGAGATCTCCTGTGGTAGTTCCAAGCGAAGGAGAGACTCGTATTGGACGTTCCACAGCATCGGTCCTAGAATCGAGCCTTGCGGGACGCCTCTCCTGAGTCTCGTGCATATGAAACCGTCCAGGGCCCTGTAGGTCATACTTCGTCCGTGAAGATACGAGAACGAGTGCCGACGCAATTCTCCCCGCAGGAGACCGTGTTAAACGCATTAGCGACGTCTACCGTGACCACTGACACGAAGCCTCTAGTTCTTCGTGGGCCGTCTAACTCGGTCAGTCCTATCCGGGTTATCCTCTTGATTGCGTCGAGGGTGGAGTGGCCTTTCCTGAAGCCATATTGATTCATGCATGTGAGCGAGGAATCGCTCACATCGTGTGAGGACAATTCTCTCGAACAGCTTCCCCAGCCCGTTCAATAGGCATATAGGTCGAAAGTGCTTGGGTTCGCACGCCGCGGACGTTTCGGAAGGAGCACAACGTTTGCTGCTTTTCAACACTCTGGGAATACGCCTTGGTTTAGACAGAGGGAAAAAATTATTAGCCTTTTCTCCGGCGCTAGCACCACTGCCATTAAAATTGCCGCGTTCGGGATGCCGCCCGGCCCAGGAGTTTTAGCTAGCTTTATGCGTTTGGCGGCACTTAGGAGTTCGTCATCTGTTATAGCTTTCACCTCTTGGTCATCTAGCCGCGGTTGGATGTCTGCTGGTTCAAGCGGATGACTCTCGGGAAAGAGATGGGCCATAGTCCTCCGCGCCGTGCGGAGCTCCGGTTGCGGGTGTCTTTGGAGTTTCCCCATTACCAACTTATATGGATGTCCCCAGGGGTCCCGCTCTAAAGTGGACAATAGCTTGCGCCATGCTTCCTTCTGGCTGCGTCTGATAAGCCGTTTCAGATCGGACTTAAGGCGTCTGACCTCTCGACGGGCTGCAAGGTGTGGTCCAGATTCAAGTGAGCCACTCGCATGTACGGTTATTCGTTTACTCCGGCGGCCATCTCGCCAACACTCAACTGTGCTTCGTAACAGAGACGGCTTTTCCCGCTGTGGTTTACATCTTTATGGCCCGCATCAAGGCACGCTACGCACATAGGCTTATTTTGACACTCTAGAGCCTTGTGCCCAGCCTGCCCGTAGTGGCTACAACAGTAGCCTGTCAATTCCGCTGCACGATGCTTTGCCGTGTCCAAATCCGAGGCACCGATGACATCGCCGCCTAATTTTAGCCTTTGGGGGCCTCTGGTTTCGCTATTGTCCTGGTTTTCGTTTTAGTGAGGTTCGGGCACTCTCTCCTACCACTCGAGTGTGCTGTGTCTATAGCTCCGGCGTTTAGACAGTCGAAACAGACTGGGTCTGCTACGTAAGCCTTGGCTTTGTGGCCCACCGCCTCGCAGCGCCGGCAACATTGTGACCTATCTGTGAGTTCACAATTGTCTAATTTGTGACCGAGGCCCAGGCATCGTGTGCATCGGCTTTCCTTTGGGTTTAGCATCCTTACTCGGCAGCGGTTCTGATTCTGTTCGCAAACGCAACCGCTTTGGCTGCTGTAATCGGTAGGAACGCAGTTGCTGAGAACGAGCCTCTTTATCCTACAGCTTACCGGCTGTATGTCATACCCTGTGGCCGCAGTTAGTGCTTGGGCTAATTCCTTCGTAGACTTTTTTTCGTCCAGGTCTAGGATTACGATGAGCGAACCCCTCTCTGACTGTCAGATCTCGGTCTGCCCTCCCAGTGCGTTTGTGAGCGCGGTCCTCATTGAGGCGATGTCTGTGCCTTTATTTAGGACCACTCACAGGTCCCCTGTCCTTGCCTTTGTCGCTTCCTTAATCTCGGCTTTTAGCTGGTTGCTAAGCCCCGCCTTGACGACTCTCATTGAGGTGGCAAAATTGTCCCCCATGATTAATAGCACCTTGGCCGGTTCAGGTCTTGGGGCGTTACTCATAGCCGCCAGGGCAGCTGTTTGTGTTCGAGCCGCTGGGTGGAAGAACCATGTCTCTTCCTGTTCGTAGAGAGCTACTTCTGCCATCATTCGCATTCTGGCCGGTGACACAGGCGATGCCGCTGTTACATGGGCTTCGCTTATCTTTTCCCTCTCAAGGAAGCTTTATAAAGCCCTCCAAAGGATCTAGATTCCTAGCCTGCTCACCTCCGCCCACCAATATAAGCAGGTCGTTCGACACTTGCTTTTGCCCGTCGGGCCCGGTGCACGCCTGGCGATCCTCTAGAATTGCTAACTCGCCAGGTTTTGGGCTATTCTGCTCAATTAGGGAGGTTATCTGGGGGTATCTTGCCATAACCTGTCTTATGATTGAGGCCTTCTTCTCCATGTCTCCTACAACGATAACTCGGGCGGCCACTGTACCCCACGATTTTGGTTCGGGCAAACGCGGCTTCTGGCCATTTGGCCTCGGTGATATTTAACACCTCTGCCTCCCTGTCCTCGGCCATCGCCTCCGCTAATGACATGATCCGTAGGTGTGGTACCTCAGGTGCTGCCTCCCCTTTTACCCGTCTTAGCTCCGCCTCAAGAGCCACTTTCTCTCTGCGGAGGGTTATTAATTCGTCCTCTTTGTCGTCCCTGTAGATTTTAGCTGCCGAGGAAGAGGCCTCCACCTCGGCCACTAGCTCCTCGAAACATTCTTGGAGCGTCGCCATCTTCTTTATCCAGATTTTTGTGGAAGATCTCAACCTGGCCTCTGCGTAGGCTGCCAAGAGGTCGCCCATCTTGGTAATGGCGGAGCTCATCCCTAACATCGCCCAACGGTACAATTTGTTATAGATTTTGATTTACATTACCATGGAGCATGACCCCAAACGTGACTTTAAGAAAAAGAAGTAAAAAAAAAAGTCAGTACAATTGATATTTTAATATGGACATTAAATTATAACCAACGGATATATTGTATTTTTCCCCTACTTAATTTCAAGGAAATGAACAAAATTAATTTTTTTATTGATAAAGTAAGCGTTGTTCACTAATAAGGATCTATATTGCTATTTAGATTATAGCAAAACATTGTTTATTGTTAATCTAATATCGGATGATAACGCCAGATAAACTTAAAAATCGCCGTGCATCTAAACACATGTAATCGCCGCGAGTGCAATATATTGGCTTGCTTTCGCACGAAATGAGAGATGTAGATTTTTATCACTAGATCTCATGATGTGATGTGATAACATGATTAAAATATCTTGGGACGAAATCAGGAAACCTGAAACTACATTGGTCATTCAAGATCCACCTCAATAAGTGCGTAACAACGCACTGTTTTAGCAGAATTATGCGTTGCGTAAAAATAATTATTGTGGCTCCGGAATCCACGTGCCACTTTTGTTTATTGTCTAGTTATCACAATAATTATCCAAATTCGCTTAAATTTCGTGAGCCGCCATAAAATTCCGTTCTGTACGCCAGGTACAACCAGGTGAAGGAAACGAAAGATATAGCGACAATCCCACGTCAGCCCTTGTCGGCGTTCCGCCATTCCCCCATTTTACTCAACACATTTTATTCCTTTTATGGTCGCGCAATTAGACCTAGACCGCAGCGCATTGCTGTGTTGTCCTCTAATACATGGCTGTCCAAGTTACATTATAAAATAAATTTATCCTACAAATAAATGCAATCTAAAAACGTGTATTAAAGTTTTATAATATTTGATATAGGCGATATAATTGTGTTCCAATATATTCCCTGTACTAATCCACTGCCAACTTTATTGACAAAATGTCTAAATTTAAATTGAATTTAATATTTCATAGCAAGTAATGGCCAAAATGACCAATTTTCGATAGCGAAACCAACAAACAATCCTGAGGGAAATTTTTTCCAACGTCTCCTCGGACCAATCCAACCCCAGTGAGTGCAACATCCAGCGGCGTGTGCTCACCGCCACCAGCAAGGATTACGAGTTGCCTGCGCTGTAAATCTAAATAAAAATTGCGCAAGTAAAGCGGCGCGGAAAGACAGCAGAAATCCGAAGAGCTGCTAGGCGCCGCCGGGAGCGGACATTTTAAACGATGGGCACTTCCTCTCAGGAAGGCTTTATATTAGTTCGATAACAAAAGTGAATAGGATAAAGAATAGAATAAAATAAATTGTGCAAAACCTAATTTTTAGTAGAAAATCAAGTCTAGTGCCAGATGTTATTGCGTTGCGCTGAGTTTTAAAAATGGTTACAAAAGCATATAATATGTCACACACTTCGGGTACATGTAATAGCCATGGACTATTTGAATTTGGTTGTTATTTACAAAATAAAATGCAAGAAAGAAGTATCCAAATACCTATTGACTTTTGCGTATAATTTCAGTATATTGCATTGGTAATGTAAATAAACAATGGTTTGAAGAGTATATTTCGTGTTTCTAATATAAGTTCTAACTTTTAAGATTGATTGCTTGCAAATGAAATGTTCCAACTCGCAGTGGAGATGAAAAGTGTTACGCCTTATTAATACCTCACAACAATATTGTATTACACTCTTTTTGTAATGTCTTCCTGCAAGACATTGTGATCCACCAGTGGGTTGCGACAGTGACAGATTCGTTTGCGCCAGTCTTATACACCGTCACCATCTCTACTTCCTTCTAGTCTCAACGTTCCTGTTAAGATTTTCGACATTCCACCAGCTAACCTCCATCATGCGAATGCATTTTGCAGGTGAACTTAGAGAGCAAATTGTCTAGAATAATTTTATTTAGAGTATAAATATTTTATTTTACAAATGTTTCAGAAGAGAACAACAATTCTAATAATTTTACTCCACCAATCTCCTTTATCTTATAATCTGATGCCTTTTCTGAACTTAGACAAAGTTTATTTGCTTGCAAAGACAAATTTTCTCTTAAATCTAATTGGACATTTCCGAAAGACAACAGTTAATTTATCAAGAAACATTACAAGCCAACGACGACCACGGCACTAATCCAGCGGTTTGCCTTGCGGTGTGTCGTTTATTTTGTTCCTTTCCACCAGCGTTTGGAAAGACGAAGAATGAGCAATATGAGCTCGAAAAAGTAATAGGAGAATGTGGCACATTCGCGTAGCTTGTGGCAAAGAAGCGAAAATGATTGCTTGCCTCCGCAAATAATTTCCGATGTGCAAACAGCGATTAACAAGCTAGTATAGCTTCGCTCGCCATGGAAGAAGTCGATTAATTATTGCTAGACACGGGACTTTAATATACTTAGTGTGTTTTGTTCTGCCCTAAATTACGCGCCACAATGAAATTCATTGTATGCATTAAAGTTTAATAATTTGCGGTGGGTATCAAAACCAGTATATTAAATAATAAAAAATATTAAATATTTGTTAATTCCAATTTGCACATCATAGAGCTATGCTTTGCACACATACACAATAGTAATTTCTGCCGTATCATTATGTTATGAAAATTGAAACTCGGTTTATTGCATATATCATATAAATTTATTTTTATAATGTCACTTATAATCATATCCTGTTTTGGATAAGTTAGTTGTACCAGGCAACTTTTGCTTTGGTATGCATATTCTGGTATGGAATGAAAATTGCGAAAAATTATTGTATTTTCGAGAGGCGACCACAAAGGTGCGAGAAAAAGTTCCAAGTAAAGGCAATGAAATTTGCCACATACAGTAAAATATTATCGAGGGCACAGTAAGAAAATGACTAAAGGGTACACACATTTGGTTAGGTCGGCAGTAGGCTATGCATGACGCGAGAGTATTAAAACCTTATTACCCTGATCAATACGAATGCAGTCGCCACAGGCCATGTGATTTAAAAGGAGATTAGATTCTTTGTAACACAATAAAATAGAGTAAGATTGGGTAACGCGCACATAATGGAACATGGGACACTCTCTATATCTTTTGTTTCCATTATATGGTTGATCTAAATCATAGGTGTGCAGAACGGTATTCTATGCCGACACACGAAAATTGAGAGAATTTGGATAATAATTGCGATAGCTAGATTGAAAATTGCATTATTTTTGGTTTTATTGTATAGTAAAAAATCTGATCTTGTCCGATGGTTAAACTAGTTATTCTAAAAAAATTAAAATTTTTAGACATAAAAGAAAGTGGTGACGAATACTGTTGATTCTTGGATAATATTGGATACTTATTGAAATTAGGTTAAGTTAGATTGCAAGTACTCCAGTTTTGTAAAAAGTGTTAAGTTTATGCGTATATTAGTAAGAGTAGTGAAATCATGAAAGTAAAAGTCCAAGATTTTGGGCCTTACTGCCATTAACATGGTAATAACATGCAGTAATAATAAGCAATTAACATTATCAACTTTTATGTTGTTTATATATCGTTTTATGTTGGCTTAGCAGGAATGGCAACTAACCTAATCATTGTTTTCACGTCTTTATCTTTAGACAAAAGGGCATGCGAAAGAAAAGTCGTACAATTGTTCATCCTCCTGTTTCCTGTTATGTCAAGTATTCTAACTTTATACTTTCCGCTATCCTTCCCACTAACATTGGATTATATTTGTCCGCCGCTGCATTTCACCCCCACTACCTACCGCTTGACGGGGGCGGCATACTACTGAGGCTACTGAGGCATCTGGGCAGTATGCAGCTAGTACTCTTGGCGCGCTGGTCGTTTATTCTACTCCTGTTTCGCTCTCAACGCAAAACAAATAGTTATAATTTATCATCATTGATAAATTTGTTACGAGAAGGTGAAAACAATCATGAGAACTATCGTGTATAAATATTAATTTGTCCGTTGAGAACCAGAGTCCTAAACCGAAACATAAAACACGTAAATATGACAAAGAGTATTTAAAATTTGGTTTTTCATGGACAGGTGACAAAAACTATGCTAAACCCAAATGTGTCGTTTCTGGAAGTTACTGAATGATGGATTGTTGTTGTTTACGTCTGAAAAATATGAACGGAGGTCTTACCCGGGGAACCTTACGGTGATTATACCGAAAAAAAAAATCAATAAAATTTCATCTTTGCTATTTTAAACATCGGAGTTGATTGTTTTTGGTTATAAAAATCTGTTTTGATGTTTTTAATTCTTGCCGTAAGGTTAAGATAACGTTCACTCGAATAACCAACGTAGTAAGGCTCTCATATCGTTGAATTATTTGTACTAAATATTACATGTATATACACATAAATATAGTAAATAATATTGTAAAACAAATCCAATATGTCATATGTCATTCTTTTGATGTCCCAGCCCATTTATATTTTCAGGAAACATAAATTAAGTAATAGCATCGAATACATAACTCAATTTCTTTCGAAGGAAAACAAGCGCATCGTACTATATGTATGATGGGAATCATTTTGCGACGATTATAAATTAATTTCTACCCTCTATTTTACCACAAGTCGGATTGTGATGTTATGCCAAACTCCGCAACTTATTGCTTCACGTTGGATCTTTTTGTAATAAATATTGTACAACAGTACAACAGTACGACAGCACAGGTAAGCTCTTCCACAGGTTAATATATTTCTCGACTAAAAAAGACTTTTTCCGCCTTCTTGCTGAGATGTACCTAATTTACTGTGGAAGAATGTTTTCCTTCCACGCGCTCGACTTCCATGCCTTCTCACCAGTTAAATTGCAAAACATACTCACGTGCAATTTCGCATTACCTGCTGTTATAGTCTGCAGTGTCAATAACCGGACGGAAAACATGTTATTTTATTCGAGGAAGATATTGCAATTTTACATATTTGCAATTTTAATCAACAATCTAGGGGTTAGAGTATAAAATATATTACATACATTTATTTCATTTTATTATATAAAAACGGTATCAACCGGTTAGAATGGCATTGAAAGGTTTAGCAATTTTTTGGCTTTATAACCAGTTGTTATGCGGGAGTCGGGTTTACAAAAACACAATAAATGTACAGAAGATTACTTTCTGCTTCATTTTATTCACTATAAATAAACAAACAACTAAAAACTGTTTTATAACTTAGTTCTTTTGTGATAAAAGGTTTTGATCACATATATGAATATTATAGATACATCTCTTTGTTTAAATCTTCTCATCCCGCGTCTTTTCTCACGCACTTGGGCAAAGTAGAAACTTGCAAATTACTCGTAGTGGCACTGTGAAGAAAACACGAAAGAATCCCAGTTATTCTAGCCCCTAAAGTCTAGACCGCTCAGCGGCAGCAGGCCGGCCGTGCCGCGCTCCTGCAGTAGTAGGGGAGCATATGGCGTTGCCACCAAAAATCTATTGAAAGTTGCACGTTTTGTGCACCTCTGTTGTATATCACCAGTAGTTAGACTGTAATGAATTTGTTGTTGTATGGAATTAGAAAATAAATAATAATTTCTGCCGCACGAAGTAATCTATTATATAGCTAATTCCTGGGTTATATTGTCTGAGTAAAAATTCACTCTCGCTGCCTAGGAACTTGGACAATCTGTTTGCAAACACTGTGTATATCATTGAACACCTCCTAAACGCCTGCAACAATTTAAATGAAATTTTCGGTGAATAATCGGTTAGATTCGATGATGGTTTCGATTCACACTCGGGTCTGGGGAGGTCTAGCGATTAATTGCCATTAATCATTGGAAAAACTGTCAGAGTTTCTGATTTTCAATTTATACCTAATTCTACTGGCAATTTTAAACGTACTTTTATATTCTCAAATATTAACAATGAAGATGAAACAACTAGGTATGTTTGTATTTCTATCAATATGGGAGCAAAGTTAAGTTCTCTACTATAGGAGAATTGTCTTCGGCAGCAGAGTGGTAAAATCCAGGAGCTGAACGAAATATCCCAAATGGCGCATAGGAAAAACATCCTGCCTGTAATAAGGGACGATGTTGATAAAGTATTATTAAAAGCAAATGTTTCTGAAATTGGGAGTAATAGCAATAAATATGCTACAGCAAAAGCGAGCAGTGCAACTGTCGAAGACGGATAGTGAACAAGAAAGGAGGGGAGTATGTCAGTTACAGCGAAGCGTAGCCGGGTCTTCTAAATACACATATAACATAATAAACTTATTCAAATATTTACACCATTTATTTTATTTATTAATGCGCACGGAAGTATACCACCAAGTTTCTATCTCTGTTGCTATATGTTACTTGTGTCTGTATTAAAATGCAAAATAATTGTTTTGAGTCTTCAGTGGGCAACTCATTTTAACTCATTTTTGCATTGAGGAGAAGAAGAAAAAGTTGAAAATTTATTAAAGCCGCTTATATTTTAAATTTGGTAAACATAACTTTCGAATAATGTTTACACCAGATGCTTGGATTTTAACAGCAAATAGGAATTGCTGTAAACTGTCCAAGTGGATAACTTTCTATTAATACCAACGGATATTCCAAGTTCCGCCTTGGCCCGAAATTTGATCTCATTGCGATTATATGGGGAAAATATCTATCTAGTCTTGGCCCATTTTTTAATGGTAAATTTTTGTGGGAACTCATCAATTTTTGAATTAGCTAAATATATCCGTCGATGATTGCCGTACAAATATCTACACAGAACAGCAGTCCTTTACATTTCCTTCAGATATATTAATTATAAGTTTTACTACTTTTAAAAGATAAAATTTCATGTTTTTGCAACTTTGACAAATCATCATGGATCTTGTAACATTGTGTGCAGAAGTTTGGATAAATAAGCCATCACTTAATTGCGAATAATATTTTCTTCGCTGGAAAATTCTACAAACTGTAAAATGAAAAATGTTACTCTAATAGCCACTAATGCTTATTTACGTATAAACTATAAATCCGAAGTAATTCAAAAAGCCAATGTACGATTTGTGCCTACCACCCAGTTTTGCTTTTATGAAAACGTGAGATATGTTTTTGATATATGAATTTGAAATATTAGACGCGATTTTATGAACAAAATTGCAGATTTTAAAATTCTGTAACTCTGCCAGATTGCAATGTGGAGGCAATTGTGCAATCATTGTCGGTCGAATTTATTCTATGTACGTTTTAAATTTGCAAGCTGCAAAGTATTTGGAACCGGAGATATGAGAGCACGATTTATGCCTTGACATGTAAAGAGTATTACGGGCGGTGCCCGGCCTTGGCCAGTGCTCTGCCGCGCACTTTGATAGATTTATACAACATAGTTTTTTCAATTCCACGGATCTTAAATCGTATGGTTCCATGATGTAGTGTGCTAATATCCTTGGGAAAAAACACACACTGCCCGCCAACCTGGCGAGTAAATAACTTTGTATGGCGCTTTCACTGGTTCGCGCGGTTAGCCACCAACTTATTTAATATTTCTTACAAATGAAACGTCAAACTCATTAAAATAACAGAATATTTAGCTATTGTAAAATTGTAATTATAGATTGCAGTGTTGAGAATAAAAATAGTCATTGCACACCTATCCAACATTCTCTACGGCAGCCTGCAAGGGTATAATGGGTTATTCATTTTATTCAGCATTTTCGAGCTCCGATAACGTCCACGCTTGGAAAACAATATTCTTCAGAGTACAGTTCCATGCTTACTTATGATTTGAAGCTCCATGCAAAGCTTCAATCCGTAACTTTAATAAAACTATATGAAATAAATCCAGTCTGGGTAATATTATAAACGAACCTAATGACATCCCTATTTGTTTTCCTATGTACTTATATGCGTGCCATATTGCAAATCCAGCCAGAATATTCAAGCTGCGGCATACGAAACCATAATCATAATAATAGCAAGCGCCTGGATGCCAAAATCAATTTGCGTGTGCGAGCGCAGTCATTTTGATCTGGGAAACTAGACAAAGGTTTGCAATGATATCCAAATGTTTAATCGAGGTTGAATGTTGATTCAATGTCAATTTCATTATTTTTCGAAGTTAATTCTGAATTCTATTTCGATAGGAATGTAAAACAAATTTAACCTTTCATGGAGATGCGGTGAGAGCTTAAAGATTCTATTAAATATATGTAAATCCAAATAAATTGATGTCCTGTTTTTAAGTACGCATTGATTGAAAAATTTATTTTGAACGAATAATGAAAATTCTAGTAGGAATAAGTGTTATAAGATTAATGATGTTAGCGCGAAGTTAGAGAGCAAGTACGTTAACCGGTTTGCCATTAAGTGTGGAAAAGTGTGGAAAAATGATCCGCCGACAGGGTTCGAACCCGTGACCCTTAGCGTGCTAATGCTCTCCCATCTCAGCTACGTCGGATCCGAGGATCCAGCCAACCCATCATTTCTCAACACTTATCCTTCTATATATTATATATATGACGTTTCGGCAAAGTCTCATTTGCCATCTTCAGAAATGAGTGTCATATATATATATATATATATGACACTGCGGCCTATCGAGAAACAATGTCAGGGTGCAAAACTGCCAGCCATCCCACAATGACTTATTATAAAAGCGCGAATAAAATATTAAGCACTATAGAAGTTATGCCAATTCATCAAATGGTTACTAGTTTTCCTATTTGCGAACCTTTACAATTGCACGCAAAAATTTTATTGTAACTCGCTTATCGCAGGTTTAGCAATTCCGTTTTTTATTCATGCCATGCTTTCGTGCTCACGAGCAACACGTTTGATGTTGTCTGTTTGTATGGGATGCGCATCGAATGGTATACATCGGAAGAAATTATTTGCACCACCGTGACCGCAAATGAATGCTCGTTAACATTTTTATCGGCGCCGTGGTAAAACGGCCTTTGTATATGTGGAAATGTGTGTCACAAAATTACAGGAAGCTGCGGTTAAATAAAAATAAGAATGAAAAAGGCCGCAATGCAGGAAATTAATGTGTCGAGATAGATAGGTGAAAAGGACAAAGGCTTCACGTAGAAAGATAAAATATTTGAAGGACTTGAATCCAGTTACGGTAAAACGTAAACCAGTCTGGCGTTCCTAAGTGTTCGTGAGGGTTTGCCCACATCGCTGGTGATATTTTTCACAGTTCTAGTTACTTCCGATTGTCCTGGAATTCCACATATTCATATTTGCAAAGTTCTTGTATTTTTGTAAATAACCTAATGCAATTTACTATAAATACTATAATATATTGAACTGGAGCAACATGTATTTCGAGTCCCCTCCTGTTTGTCGGGTTTCCTATTT
>JAODVP010090586.1:0-12608 GCA_025400035.1 Tetradonia laticeps
CGTTATAAGGAAACAATTTTATATTGGTTTAATACTAGAGGTGCAGGGTTTTGTATTTGACTTCGCTATATAGAGAACTTCGTTTTATGGAAGTTCGTTATAGGGAAGTTCGACTGTATATGAAACATCAAGTATAATTACAATATTTTAAAAGTAATTGAAGTACAGTAATTCAATTATTAAGTAGCAGTTCAAGTACTTTTTTCAATAACTGTAATTGAAGTACTGATAGATTTGATACTATTGAGTATTAGAAATACATATAATTCGTGGTTAATTTAACGCATATTCGTGATGTTGGAAAACATGTTTAGTGATGATGCGATTACCTACGTCAATGTTAATAATAATGCGGAAAGAAACAATTAGGTATTTGTTGTAATTCGAAGGAAAATATCCAGTTCCAAAATTTCTTTTAATGAAAAAACAACCGGTTTCGACCGAGTTAAACTCTCTTCTTGCGTGATTAGTACATCCATATATTTTATGGAAAACCTGAAATTCTTGATCTTTCACATTATTGTAATGCTATCCCCAAGATTTATACTCGAAAGCAGGCATATCTGAATTTATACATGGTAAAAAGCTATTTTGCCTAGGCTATAAGGAAAGTTCTATAATTTTTTTTCAGTTAACTTTAAAAGTCCTTATAAAAATGGCCGTTAATCTGCTATTCCAAAAGGTTATAAGCTCTAAGTATTATAATCCGAATTTACTTGTAATTTTAGAGACTTAAATAGAAATTAATAATTTCCATTCAATGTATTAACACATTTGTAAAGTCATGATGAAACTTTTCATTAAATTATGACTGTGCTGGGTATTTCAAGAAAAGTGAGGTTAGGCCTGGGGAAGATGACGGTGTAGAAAATTAATATTGGATAAAGGCGTATTAGTTAATTGCCCATTTGCTGCTAGGGCGCGCGGACAAATGAGTGTAACGAGAAATTTTAATTAAGACTATCCCAGCTGCGTAAAACAACGCTAGTAATTGGGAATGGTGGAAACGCAGGATACTAAAAGCAGAACAACGTGTAGGGTACTTATATTATATTTTTATTAAACATACATAACAAATAGTCTTCAACGGAAACAACTACTTGGTTATCTTACACACAACTACAATGGGTTTGCAAAATGTTTCCTTTTTTCATTAAGCACATGCACATGATAAAGGTAAATGGGAGCATTATTCGTAGTAGTTTTATAGACAATGGGTGGTGGTGTAGGGCAGAGTTTATAACCTTCCGAACATCAATTTATATTTGTATTGTAAGTCGATTTTGACTTCACCTTCAGATACGCATATGTTGTGAGATGACGTGAGTCACGAAATACGCGCAACGTGTGTAAAAGACGACAAAGTTATCTTAGAAGGACGGTACCACTATCATTCAACACGTTCACGTACGAGTACACAGTGGGGACATAAAACATTATAAGTACCAATACTTTGTCACATAATTCCGGGTTCATACACAATGCACACATTTCACGGGATATGCTTACATTCGAACGACAGTAAAGTGGATAAGTTTGGTGGTAAATGCACTCACAAATGCAAAAACAAGATGGCGGATATGAACAGCTATAACTATTGACTGGAGTGAGCAATTTGGTTTTCTTCCTTCCCTATGCGACACGGCGCAAATTTAGACGCAGGCAAAATAGATACGAAAGTTATTTCTTTATCGCGCGCGTGCACCTCCAGGCGGTTTTAATAAACGAATATTGGAAATGGAATAAATTATGCCCGCGCGTGGAAACGGCCCGCGCTGATTGCGAGATTAGCGCAAACTTTTGCGTCGGTTCTTGATCGGGAACACAGCGGGCGGAAATAAATATGTACAATAAAAGCGCGGCTGGCAGAAGAGGTTTCGTAAAAAAGTTATGCGTTTCATATTACATGGCACTTAAGAACTCTTGATATTCATCTGCGTCCATTAAGTCTTCGTCGGCTGCTCGATTATATCTGAAACAGAAATAAAAAAGCAAATAATTTGCTTCCAACTCTGCAGATGCTAATTGAGGCTTAGGGGTCTGGGCCCATAACCTAACCTACCTCTCTAAGTGAATACTTCGCTTCTTTCGTTGTGGCGCTTGTTCGCTGGTTGATTCAATGCAGAGGAGAACTAGACGTTTATCACAAGTGTACGGCGTCTGTTCCAGCAGTCGAGGACCTCGCAAGGACCCGGCGAGACCCACTTTATCCCTTGAACCTGTCTGCCAGGCGTCGCAGGACGTGTCCAGGGCGCGTTCGCCGTTGACTAGAGCGCCGTGCCAGACAGCCTTGTGCGGCCATGCCATGTCAGTGAGGACGTTTTTGCCGCTGAAGGAAAAGATCCGCGGCGGATGCGGGAACGGACCACCATCGCCCTTGAACATCTCTGCCCAGGAGTTGAAGAGAATCTCGCCGCGTAAATTGGCTACTGGCAGTTTGCGGTCGAGCTGGCGTACGATTGAGTCGACGTTTTGTACGCGTGAGGAAAGGAAAGCGCGGAACATTCCCCGCAAGCCTTCACGTTTGGACTCTCTGTAGCAGGCATAATCGGCTCCCCGAACGCCGTGCACATCTCCAGTGTAAGGCTCATTAAGTGCAGCCATCCGTAGCTGAATATTCATAAATTACACAATTCACCAGTTAAAACAGTTAAAAACCTCTATGAACAACAGTAGAGATGGAGTACAGGTGTTTACTTACCATCTTGGGGTACCACTGAAAATATCAAAACGTGAATGTAAATGAAGTGATTTTAAGATAAAACGAAACTGCTTACATTGGGCACATCTGCTTGTTTTGGAATGTGATTGATCAGATTGCTGGCCTCGAATGGCGGCCGCAATTGCGGGCTGCTCGTCGTGGATGGTGCGGGGGTCGATATGGCCACCAGCGATCCCAACTGAAAATCAACATGAATCAGATCCCAATAGTCTCGTTCGTGACGGAATCAATGCTGTATAATAATCGCGAATGGCAAATAAACGTAACAGCAACTCGGCCAAGCGCCACGAGTTCACTGTCACTTGCATAAATCAACCTACAGACTGCAATCACGTGAAGAGCAGTTAATTACACCCAGCATTAATTGAAATTAATATTAATTGTTTGATTCGTGCAATCCTCTAATAGCAACGAGGGGGCGAAAAGTGGGCGGACATTAAATCAAAATTACACATTGAACTGGCCATGATTGTCGGTACTTACTGCAATGTATTGCCAGCCGTTATTCACGCGGACGAGCAGCGCCTGTTCGCTGATAATGTAGGCCAAAGTGCCAACCGCGCTGGCAGTCGTCATTTTGGTCATCGCCTCCTTATCCTGAAAGGTGACGGCGCCGGGCACAATACGCGCTTGCTCTTGCTCCTGATCGTAGATGAGCGGGCTGGCAGTGGCACGACCTGTGAAAGTATAATATTTGATAAGGGCCGGCAAGGGGTGAGTGGAAGGAAATTAAATTTATGCTGACAAATGTGTGTCGTTGATATGCATCGGGCCCGTGTAACCTGCGACGCTTATTCCTTCGGCGCGAGGCGGACGTGCGGCAATTTTACAAAACGTCGCTCGGAGCAGAGGAAATATTTTCGCCGTGCTCGCTTTACCTCTCGATAGTGCAAACGTTTTAAATATAAAAGTGGATCTTCCTTGCACACTTCGTCGCCCGACATATTGGAATGGGGCGGGCGGGTGTTGTCATGTGAGTGACGGCGGCGTGAGTGAATGTTTGAATACATCGCGGTGCCATTATAAAACCGGATTGTGGACGGTTGTAAAATTCGCTGCGCGAACTGCACAGTTGTGTGTATTAAACATGTTCGCAGGAGTTTCTACAATCAGCTACGTACTTGCAAATGAGGGTTAAGGGTTTGGAATAATTAAACGAATGGTAAATGGATGTCAAGGATGTGAAGCACCAGGTACTGGTTGTACTTTAACTACAATTAACACCACATTTTAAAGCATAAAATGTTCACTTAAATGAGTTATGCTTGTTTATTTTATATGTTCTCCGGTGGAATTCTGCAGAATTGTGCGTTGCTTGCATATTTAAAACAATAAAATCATGAACGCTTTCAGTAGACTGGGATTGTAGGTGCGGTGGTGAGTGGCAACGTGGAAAAACTTTTTATTTCTCCCCGGTGTGGCATAAAACGCTTTAAAGTTTCAAGACGACGTCGTTGCGAAACCATTGACTGTACAGCCGCAAGTCCGACATTCCTCACACTTACAACCACTGAGGTTTCCTGTGTGCGCTCAAAAGAATATTTGTAAACATGCTGGAAATTATTTACCTGTTTTCAATTCTTTAAGCTCCCGGAGAGCCTTCAGCTCATCTAAGCTGCTCCGAGTGGTTCCTTTGTAAGCGGGGATTGTATGGTTTAGATTTGTTAATTAAACAATCAGGGAGGGTGATTTACATTATGGAATAGTTTACCTGGTCGGAGATTGTAAGTCGGGCCGCCGTATGATGCAATACCAGGCTCTCCCTTCGGCCCAGTTATGGATATGCCAGGGGGTCCCGGAGGACCGGGCGGGCCTGGAACTGCAATATAACGATCTTCGCCGTTGGAACCTCCCGGCAGGCCAGGCGCTCCATCGCGGCCGTCACGGCCGGGAATGCCATCCATGCCCGGATCACCCTTTTCACCTTTGGGCCCCTAATTAACATCGTTAACTCGGAATGTAATATATGAATGACATTATACACTATGTACTTACGCGTCCATCTCCGGAATCACCTTTTTCTCCTTTTGACCCTTGACTGCCAGGACTGCCTGGTCTTCCCTAAATGAAATACATTTTAATCCAACTAAATTATGGAATAATTAAATTAACCTCACTTACTTTTAAATTATTCTGAGCAACGCAGCAATTGAAAGAATTCATTAAAAACTTTGAATTGAAGAATATGTATGCAAGTAACTTACCATCCATCCAGGAAGACCAATGTCTCCAACATTACCCGGTTTACCTGGAGGTCCCGCAGGTCCAACCGGTCCAGCTTTACCACGCCGACCTCTCTTCCCCAGCTCTCCTTTCTCACCCTAATGACAATCACCACATTAAAAGGAGTTATTAAGAAGGAAATCTTCGTATTTTTCACCCTACCTTAACAGTAATTATGGCAGCATCAGAATCAACAACATGAATAGGTCCAGGAGGTCCCCGTTCACCTCTTTCGCCTTTCATCCCAGGCGGTCCTACAGGTCCTAAAGGTCCATGGTTCCCTGGTTCACCCTTCTCACCCGGTTGCCCAGGCGCACCATTCATTCCAGGCACTCCAGGAATACCAGCCTCCCCGGCTTCCCCACGCTCACCTTTCGAACCCCGATCACCGATATCACCTTTTGGTCCTATTTGCCCTACAACCGTCCCTGCGTACTCTTTATTATCACCATATTCGAAGGGTAGTCCGGGCGGACCCGGAGGTCCCGCTGGACCAATCGCGCCTTTTTCACCCTTTTCAGCGTTCTTCCCGTTAGCACCTGGAGTACCAGGCAACCCATCTAAACCTGGACTACCCGGTTCACCTTTAGACCCTTGTGGGCCTCGCTCACCAGGAAAGCCTCTATCACCACGGTCACCTTTAGCACCACCTTCACCTCGAGTTCCTTTGGAGCCTTGCAATCCTCGTTCACCACGCTGACCTGCAGCTCCTGGTTGACCCGGTTCACCTTTGAGTCCAGGACTTCCAGGTCGAATTGCACCAGCGCCAAGGACCGCATCCTATTTTACAAATCAGCAATTAACAATACTCTAAACTTTAAATTTGGATACAGATTGGAAAGAACATCACCTTGAAAGAAGTTCTGGGTTTCCAACTTGGCTGCATTTCACCAATGTTAATTAAAGAGAATTAGTCAATAAAATTTTAAAATATCAGACTTACATCCAAGTTTTCAAACTCCACAGGTCCAGGAGGACCTGGAGGTCCAGGCGGACCTACTTGTCCAGGTATACCATCCCTACCACTCTCGCCCTTCTGTCCTTGAAGACCTTCTGCACCCACAGGTCCTCTTTCTCCACGATCTCCTTTGTCCCCCGGTGGTCCTTCAGCTCCCCTCTCACCTGGCATACCAGGCTGCCCCGTCATCCCAGGCGGACCTTGTTTACCCTCAGTTCCGGGTATACCAGGCGGCCCAGGCAGCATTTTCGGCATCAAGAATGAATCCATGAGACTAGTTACGTTGCAAGTGCACGTCCCGCCCTAAATCACAGCCCGGAAACATAGCGTTATCAAAAAATTGCGTTCTGTCTAATTGAAAAACTTTACCGTGCCACCGAGTGATTCCCCTGGAATTCCCGGCAAGCCAGGCGGTCCTGGCGGCCCCGGCGGGCCTCTTATAGGCTCGCCTGGAGGCCCCTGTAAGAAGAACATTCACTTGCGAATATAAAGTGTTAACTTAAAAAGTTGCGATTGCGCGAGATTTACCCTCGGTCCCGGTTCGCCTTTCTGTCCGCGATGCTGAGCTGGTCCTTCGAGAGCGGCCGGATCATCATCAAGTACTTTATTACAGCAATTTTCCGCTAAACATTTGCAGTGCTTACCGTTGGGTGGCGGTGGCGGGGGCGGGAACACGAGAAGACCGTCGTTGCCGCTGCCCTCCGGAGCTATGACTTCGTCCTCTCGCACGACCTGCGCAAGGAAGTTTTCGTCAGAAAATAGCTAAAACAGACAACTAGGCGGAAAACTCGTAAAACTAGGATGGAATGTAACGCACAAAAATATGCGTGAAAGGCTTTAAACTTTCGGTAATCTCTTGTGGATTAGTCGGACGTAGGTTCTTCATGTTAGTATTTTAACCGCTAACAATACTTACATCTGCTAGTATATCGTTTAGCGAATTCGTATCAGGAAAAAGGTCTTTGTCGCTAAAGCCCTGATAAAATAGAACATAAAAAATGAAAGAAAAACTTGTAGGGTTGCACGCGGAACATAATATGTATGAAATATAAAACAAACCGAATTGGACACAAAACAAATTGATAAAAATAAAAACTCCCGCTGGAAGTGACTGTTGCAGATGGTTACCTTGAAAGTCGTGTCACATTGAGTGTCCGCCATGTTTGGATTGTCATAAATTTTCAGCTGATCCATCGCGCCCTTTAAACAAATGTGGAACAACAATTGCGTTACGCGTTTGCAAAAACACAGCCGTTGCAAATGGCTCTCTTTGCGAGCGTGGGAATCGTAAATCATGCATTTCCGCGGGCACATTTCCGCGTCGCTCGCGGCGAGTGGCCACATTTTGCGCAAGCACGCTCGATGTGCCGCATATTAACTGAGCGCGCCGATGCGTTTGCTCTAATCCAGACACATGACTATTTTTACTGGCCAGAAGAAGTGGGTGTTGTCAGCTCGCGTGTGAATCCGCGCCAGTAGTCCACGTTGCAATCACAATGCAACTGCGAATGCAAAGCGTATGCAAAGTGTCGACGTTCGTTTGTGACATCGTTGAGTCGAGCAAAACTTGCAAATTGTTCGCCAACTTTCAAGCAAAGTTAACAAACACGCTCAATGCTCAAACAAAATGTTTACCATCATCTCCCGAATTTTAATCATTATTATACCTATTATTTCTTACCATTTCAAAGTTGTACACTTGTCTTCGAATCACTTTTTTTTATTGTTGTTTTTATTGGCAATACTCTGTATATTCGGTAGCGGAATCTATTAACATTAACGTAAGTAGTTTGCGTCTCTACCAACGCATTATAAGGTAGATTACTTCATAGACGAAACTATGCGACTTCAAAACATCCGACTATTACATATTCAATGGCTGTACGCTTGGCAGGATTCATAATTATTGAAGCACCCCGATAGAAATGCGTTCTTGCCATGGCCTAACTTTCGGTGAATTCTCCCAGGGGTTGTGCAACGAAATGGGGAAGCAGTTGTAGTTCCCGAACTGCATCGAACTCACTCACTGCCTCAACTCTCTGACGAACATATGCAATTCGCCAAACCGCTAAACGCTCAAAACGCTCTTTTGATGTGCTGGTAGACCGAAACGACCTAGTGCGCAGATAAATCTACCAGGCGCGCAACTAGCGAGGTTTGATTTCAAATAAAAACCGCAGGATGCCTTCTCAGATGCTCCCTACAACTCTACATTGTGTGCAATTCCTAGGCCATCGAGGAAAACGCGCACTCAAGTCTAATGGTTGCTAGGTATTAAGCCCTACGTTGATGTGGGTTGTGGGTTGGGAAGAGCAAAGACTCAAATAAGCGTAGCAGTCGCGTCCATGGGATGATTTAATCTTCATTCAGCTAAATTGAGGAATGCGCGTTCTCTATTGAAGGGATTACCATCCGTTTGGTTGCTTCCAGCGATAACCTGTCTGGGATAGCAAAGAGTTTTGCATCTTCATTTAAATTTCATACGGCGATGTAGATGATGTAAACCAAACAGGATATAGTTCTATATAGTTCTAACTTGAAGTGTATCAAACTAGGATGGAGAGTAAGCATATCTACTCGCAGGTAAATGCGCTTTTAGGTAATTCGCATGTAATATGCACGTGAAATCCGTATGTGAATGGAATTATAATCACGTACAGCCGTCATCTCCTCACTGGTTGTAACTGCTTCTAACTTTACTGGATACTCACTTGCGCAGGATAGTCCCTATAAGTGGTCTCTCAAAATACTCAATCCGAAAGCTACCCATGGCTTTTTCCAGATTAACTTATAGTCAAACAGTTTTCTAGTATTACCCAAACAACACTAATGATGCGGTGTTGTTTGGGTGATGATGATTTTGTATGGTTAATAAAATTTTAATATTCTCGGTAGTTGCTTTCCAATAATAACACCAAAGTGGTTGCGCTTTCGCAACATGGTCGGAATCAACAGGAGTTGCACATAAGCTGCTTTTGCGCGAGTCCAGCGTAAAACCGCTCTAGTTGTAGGTACAGTAACACCTCTTATGTCAGGATCAATATGCCCACAACCGATGCAAATAACATAAAATCTGGATATGGTCGGAGCTCTGTATATATACATAAAGCTTGGTGCGTCGGGAAAGAACAAAGGAAAATGCACTGTATTACTTCAGGATATCGGAAATTCTAGTGCGAGTATTCTTTGAATTTTACAATAACATCATCAGATTGAAGTACATACAACTTTTGTACTTTAGGTTGTTATTTTGTATTTTTATACTAGGAATTCTCGAGTGTTCAGCAACTCACTGGCACAATAAATACGACACAAGAAGGAGGGAGAGGTCGCAGTTTACTGAAAAAATAGGAAAACCACAACTGATTATGGGTTCGGAGAAAGAGAGTGGAGGTATGTGTGAGGTGGGAGGTATGACATGTGGCAGGATAATAGAAAGGAAAGATTGGAAAGGTAATGGAGCTATGTTTCCTTGAAGAAAGAGTAGGAAGCTTGTTAATAGGCTTTAAGAGAATATGGAGAGGGGAGGAGGAATTGGGGAGGAGTAATATTTAATCAAATAAATATCCTAAGCTTACTTAAGTTTTACTAATGACAATAGAAAACAACTCAATGTAAAAGAACCCTATCGACAAACTTGCATGGGGTTGATAAGGGAGGTTCTCGGAGTATGTATTTTCAAATAAGGAACGTGCGGTCTCTGGTTGCTCATTCCGAAGTAGTGTAATTACGAAATTTTATACAAAATCAAATTGCAATAACTTCGTAATGAGCCAAAGAAGACCATTAGATCCTGATACCATAGTACATACTTAGAGAACATTCTGCTTCGACTTAGGAAACTTAGAAAGTCGGGAAAGTACTGCTTCCATCATCTATTTTATAAAGATTTTCTCTAGCGCACCTGAAATCAATAAACTGAAATAACTGCGCGAGGATAAAGACCTTTCCTGATATCAAAATACTCAGGGTATCGGAAATTCTAGTGTGAGTATTCTTTGAATTTTTACAATAACATCATCAGATTGAAGTACATACAACTTTTGTACAGTAGGTTTTTAATCTCTGAGTAACCCGTGCAAGTCTATCAGACTGTTGGTTTCATAAATATTCTCTGTAGCGCAATTATTATAAAACAATGAAGTATAATAAATCCGTAACGGACCACCTGAGTTTATATGTTTCTGATATCAAAATACTCACAATACATCCCTCATCAACATTGCAAAGTTTATGAATGGGGCCCACTCCATAAGATTGGAAGGCGGGACGTGCTGCACAAAGGAGCAGATGATAGGAACATTATTGAAACTGTTAGAAGGAATCTTGTGAGATTAGGAGGAGAGACTGGAGGAATGGATCTGCATTTTATTGTAGTATATTTAGATACTTATTGTCCAATCAATTTTATGCAGAGTTATCCAAAGTTGCTCCAACAACAGTCAAATTTCTGGAAATTGATCCATAATAGCAAAACTATATTTCAGTAAAAGCTGGTTAAATCCGGTATCGCATGATCCGGCACTTTCAATAATCCGGCATCAACTTTTGAGAAAATACTTGACGTTTGTAGCTAATTATTGAAAAGGAAATCGACTAATGTGGCACCGAACACCAGAACTGTATTGTACGTGTGACAATAATTAAAAAAAAAACCAAATATTATTACCAGATTTTTCTTTGTTTATAGCGTTATTACAAAATTTCCTATCATAACATTCCTATAAGCTTTCAATATTGTCAAAGTGATTTAGGTTTAGAGTTTTTAGGATTCCAAATGTGGTATGGTCGTTAGTTATTTAATTGACCCTCTTATTCTTGAGAACTTCCTCATAGGACAGCATTATTTCAATATTTTGCTAAATGAATTACAAGAATTATTAGAAGAGCTTCCTCTAAACACCAGAATGCAAATATATTATAAGCACGATGGAGCGGAGCTTCTGCACATTTCGCTCGTCCGGTCAGCCAACAACGGATGTTGAATTGGTCCTTTTAGTTGGCATCCAAGATCTCCGGACCTTACACTATTGTTTATGGTGCTGGTTCAAAGATGAAGTATCCAAAGTTAAAGTCAACACTCGGGCTGCATTAATTCAAGGCATTAGAAATACAAAATATAGGCTCCATTTAAATAAGTATGTTGACCTTGATATCGGCTTCGTCCTCCATTCAAGATCAAAATTAGAACTATCACTAAAGTAAGTATACAACCAATTTTCTCTAGAATACACCATTTCTGATAGATTTTACTATTCTAGAATGTTTTGACAACCCTGTAGCTTTATTAGATTTTATTTTATAGCATAAATAGAAAAAAGATGACCGCAAAGGTTAGCGTTGTACATTTTTTGTTCCCAGTTGACCCCACTGCACTTTGTACAACGTCAGTTACCACTGAGTGATACGTCAATGAAAGCATTTATCACCTGCAAAAATGTACCCACATAGTTAGCACGAGATTAATTGATTTTTCCGACAAGATTAATCAATGCTTTTCGGCGCTTTTTGCAGTAATTAATGTTTCACGCTTGGTTGACTTCACTTCTTTACTACACGTTACTAGACTCTATCAAACGAATAGTATACTTAATGGATGTTCTATTTATTTCTACATATATTTATTTCTATCTATAATAATCTAGATATTTACGTGTAATTAATCACCTACGCTGACATTTTCTATACATTATTGTATTATATCTTCTTGGGCAGGTAAAAACTAAAGGAAAAGCGATGGCTGGTTTATTTATGGCTTCCAAGAATTAACTTATGCATGACTAAGAACTAAACAATTAAAAACCCACCAGCAAAAAGCAGGATCTCATTAAAAATGCGCGTCTTGAATAGCTCCTAATTGTTCGTTATTAAGGATCTACCATTCATTTATCAACACACAAAAGTTCCCTTTGTGGTAGCCAGCAGCTGATTGTATACAGTGCGGGCTGGCGACACGAGCAGCGTCGTTGCTCATCGCGAGGGCGAATTACTTTCCACAGCTGCAGGCTTGTACGTTAGTGGTATTATGCAGGAGGTAATGACTTTTAGGAGAATCGAGCCGATGCAATTTATTACACACGCCGTTGTGTACGAAATCGGCTGGGTGGGCAGAGAAAGAAGCGCGGAAATGAATCGGGGTCGTTCGCGCGTGGCTAACAACGCCACGGAAAAGAAAGGAAATAAAGAAAAACAACGAGGGCAAATCACGTAAAGAAGCGCCAGTCTGTACATGATACAATGATCTTTTTGTTTCAGGATAGAACAATCTCAGCTAGTTCATTACTCATCGTTGTTGGGGTTTGCTTAGGAAGTGGAAATATTTGTAAATATTTGTCGTCTAGACACTTTGGGAGATAACGTAAAGTAGTTGGAGGTAATTTATCCTCTTTTGGGATACTTTCACAGTATAAAAGGTCTGGGAATACGGTTTTTGACACTCTATTTCGGAGTTAGCTACATCAACTTCCGGTTTTAGATTCGAATACTCCCTGGTAGAACCGGACGATAAAAACCTTCCTCATGATACACCAAATAAATATGTTCCTGTAGTCTGAGGTCCTTCAATTTTTAGTTTTGATGTTTTTACTAGTGTCGGACTAGCGAGATTCGCATTGGTACACGAAAATATTTGCAATTGCTCAGTTTATTAACAATATTAAGATTGAAAGTAGTTTTGGAACTGATTTTAACATTATAATTATGAAA
>JAODVP010090596.1:0-12602 GCA_025400035.1 Tetradonia laticeps
AAGATCCTGGCCCAAACAAAGTCACGGTAGCTGCCAAGCGAGTACCCCTTAAGATATAAAACAAAGCCTCAATCGAGCCGTGACACATCCCAAGCTTCACTGAAAATTTGGTTTAAATTGGTAAAGTGGTTCTCACGTGATGTCATGACACGAAAAACAGGGCTTCATTTTTATATATATATATAGGTAAATCCAAATTTATTTAAATCAACATCATCAATTCCTAAATTATATTCCATCATTCCTATGCATACAAGGTTACAATAGAAGAAAACCGCAAAGTAGCGAATAAGATGTAAAATTGCGGGTCTCTGGGTTTGGACTGGCCATGATTGTAATTTGTTTAAGGCAGCAATAACAAATGAATTCAGGTTGTCCATTGTGAACAACTGGTAATTTAAGCACTTTTTCAAAGAGTTTCTTTATATCTATTGCCATTTTATAAGGTTTTGGGTGACTACAAAGTGGACGAAAATGAAATGACATTGGAATTTGAGTTGCTTTTATACTAATTTTACAGTAATGCTTTAATTCATATTAATATTCTACTAGCGTAATAATTCTACTTGATATTATTTATTTACAAGAGAATTTAGATTCTTATTAATCTTTACGAACACGTGTACTAATAATTTGATATAGGATTGCATTATGGATTTGTTAAATGAAGACATTATAATTCATTAAATATGTAAATTTCTAGTACGTGTACTTTATCAAAAATTATTTCTCGGATTGTGCAGTTTCTTAGGCTTTCACTTGATTTTTCATGTATTCTTTGTATTTTTGAGTTAACCCGCTTAAATTTTATTTTTACAAATTCTAGAAGGAAACTCAATGTTTCTCTTGTATTTTTTTTACAATTTTGAGTGATTTTAAAACTGTTTTTATGTCTTTACTTGTCTAGAATGAAAACCAATATTAGATATGACGTATAGTCCGAATTCGAATGGCAAACCCTCTAAGCCCTTCTTTAGTGCTGATAAGAAGTGTATACTACAGCCGAAGTTCACAGCTCAACGCATTCTTATCGAAATAGCCAATTTGTATAGTGCACTTTTACAAAACTTTCGTAGATAACATTCTATTTATTGTAATTATTAATCCTCTATATGTTTAACCTGGTTTCAATATGTTGGCTATTGCGAAACTGCTGTAACCAAAAGTGGTTATCTTAAAGATATTGGTTGCTATCGAATTTTAAACTTTATTTCATTGGCGGTCCAAATTTCAGCTACGATGTGGAGTCTAGTTGCCCCAATACTGGACTTTAACTATTTTTTCATCTCTAATGCCCGGTCTTACGATATCTCTCAGATAAGACTTATCTCCAAGGTAACGTAAATTGGGTTGGAGTCATCTGTCAGATAAAATTTGGCAATAATACACTTTTAAAACAGAGTAATCTAATAGATGCAATTATCTCATAGATGATTAACTATGACAGATATCTATAGATCGTAAGACCGGGCATGACAATTAGTTAAATATAGTTTCATTTAGTCATACGTTGGAATAGCTGGAATAGCTCAGTCCTTTAATCAATCAACAGCTGAATGTTAAAAAAGAGAATGGATTTGCGATTATTGTAAATAAATGTCAAAAAATCTGACGGTAATATTGGTCATACAGTATTCCGTAAGGCAACCCACACTAACCAATATATCTACGCAACTTCCCATCATCACCCACAACAGCTAAATACAATTATAAAGACTTTACCTCATCGCTCCCACATTCTTTCCGACCCCGAACATCTAGATTCTGAAATCAATCACCTAAAAGTTGCTTTACAACACAACGGGTTTTCACAATTTCAGATCAACAAAAACCTTCAATTTAGCAAAAAAAAAACATCAAAATTCAGAACCAGAAAGTGAAGCATTAGACTTTGCCATTATCCCATACGTTAGGTACAACCGATAAAATTTCTAAACTTCTCAAAAAGCACAATATAAAGACAGCATTTAACACTAATACCAAAATATCCTCAATTCTCTCTAAATCTAAAGACAAAATTCCGTTAGAATCCCAAGGTATTCATGCCTTTTAGAGTGATTAATAAGTCCACATTTGGGAATAACTTATTAACAGTTGTTATCTGAGTTTTAAATTTTACTAATTATTAAACATAAATTGCATTAACGTCCAAACGACGATCGTGTTCTGTCCGGACTAACGCCAATTTTTCTTTATAGTTTGAACAATTTTAAATTAAAATTTGGACTCAGAAATCTACTTCTTAGTATATTTACAATTAGTTCCAAGTCTTCATAATAGAAATGAATTTCATTTCAAAAACAACTTATAAATTGCATTGTTCAATTCTCTAATAAAATTAATTACGTCTTCCGTTTCAAATTACTAAAATATCACCAACGTAACTTTGCCGCGTATGCCGGATAAAGGAGACGAAATGACACGGAACCAAAAAATTGATTGTATTATAAAAGCGCAAAGCTCACTTAGCAACAATTGATTAATATTTATTTACTTATCAACTCTATAGCGCAATCATTGAACAAATTATGTAATTTATATTCAGCACGTGTCCGTTCTCAATAATAAAGAATCCAAATACTCCTGTAAATAAATAATGTAAAGTAGAATTGTTATACTAGTAGAATATTTATATCAATTAAAGCATGTCTGCAAAACTACTATAAAAGCAACTCATAACCCAATTTGATTTCATTTCTGCCTATTTCGCAGAACATGTGTTCCAATCAAAACAAATATAAAAGGAACTGAGATTACCGTTTCGTTTAATTTTCATGTTTGCAGTCGCAATACATTCAGAAAATGGCGATAGATATAAAGAAATTCATTACAAGAGTAATTAAATTACCTGTTGTTGAAAATGGACAAATGGAATTGGCATCATTCGTGATCCTCGCTTTAAAAATATTTCAGTCATGGCCAGCTGATAGACCTCCAATTGTGAATTTCCTACTCTACGTCGCGGTTTTTTGTTATTGTAACATTATCACTATAGGAGTGATTGGCTACATCTTCATCTTATGTAAATATATATAAACATCTTTCTGAGAACTTAATTATTCAATGAACTTTGCAGATTGGACTGGAAACTTTAGTTATACCGCCGTCGCCATTAATTGTGCAGTATTGAATCTTGCTATCTCCGGTTATCAATATTGTTTCAATGTATTTATATATAGACGTGAAGCAAAATCCCTTATTCAAGAAATGGGCGATTTTCGACAGTTCGAGAAACCACCTGGTATCGAAATCGCCGATGCTCTTTTGAGTGCAGGTTATAAAGCATTCTTTTTGTCGCTAATTCTCATGACGCCAGGTTTGTTATGGATTACATTGCCTGTGATGTGCGATGAAGACGATTACGTTTGCGGTTTTGTGTATCCTTCGTATATACCAGGAGTGATGAAACCAATACGTCGCAAATTTTTCTTAATCTTTCAACTATCATCGACTTATTGTTACATGTTGTTGGGAACTGCAAGTCTTTGGATTGGATTGCACATGGCCGAGTATATCATTTTATATTTAACGCATCTACAAACCCTCGTTCAGAAAATATCATCAATTGAGGATTTTACGCAGAGACACAAGCACACTGTTCATGCAATTAAATATCACCATCGAATATTATTGTACGTATTTTACGTACAATTTAATTACGTTGTGAGGTTACGATGTTTCTGTTTTAGCCTGTATGATAACTTTCACAAAATTGTGCAAGGAATATTTGTTGTCTACGCTATATCTTCTCCTGTCTTTTTTGCGATGATGGTGCATACTTTTCTTATAGAGTTTCAGATCCAGTGTTTCGTTTTGTTCGCCATTATATTTGTGACTTTATTGTTTGTCTGCTTCATGGGACAAAGAATGATGAATGAGGTAGTATATACCAATATAGGAATAGATTCCTCTGTAATTTTGATTTTTGGTGTGATTGCAGAGTGACAACTTATGCGATGTTATTTATAATGTTATTCCATTGGATGGTGACTTAAAAACGGCTAGAAACTTGGTATTAATGTTATTACGAGCTCAGCGTCCCCTGAAAATCCCTGCAGGCTCATTAACCTCTTGCGATTTTGTATTATTTGCTGCTGTAAGTATTATATTGAGAAAATTGTAGTTGAATACTATTTAAATTAAATGTTTCAGTGCTTGAAAGCAACTTATTCATATTTGACGTTACTGCAAAACACAAGTAACAGAGGATAGTACTAAATTAGCCTAATTAGTATCTGTAGTTGATTGATTATATTTGTGAAGTTATTCTGATCTACTTGTACAACATTGTTAATCAATTAGAAGTAGCAGAAAATTAAAGTCAAAACTTGTGAATTTTTGAAAATATGCAAATCACGTCGTGGTAAACGATTTTCTTCATAACTATAAAAGATATATCGATTCAATTTATATTTATCATTAAAAGAAGAAGAGTTGCTCTTTCACCTGATATGTATTCCAATGAGGTATTAGAATTGTATTTCTTGAATATATGAATATATGATGTATGCATGCATCTAAACATTCCCTCCAAACTATTCTCCTAAAAATCTAAATATTCCCTTACAACCTTTATATTGACTTCTTGGCACTAGCTGGAACACAACAACGTGGAGTTGCCATTCTTTGCACGTGTTCTCACCAAGCCAGCTGTCTCTCTTCAATGGTCTTCTATAACGTCTATATCGTTACCACTCTATCTATCTATTTTTTGGGGGGCCGGGACGTGGCCCGGCAGTACTTGGGCCACCTTAAGATTGGGCCCTTTGTACTCACCCCATGAAGTGGGGACTCACCCTTCCAGTGCCACCAAAACTGGTCTCGAGAACCTCATCAGGTTCTCAAGTGGGAGTTCCCTGAGTCGCTTGAGGTTGGTGGACTCAACGTTTAGAAAGTAAATTCTCATACCTGTGAACGCAGGACATATACAAATGACATGCTCCATCGTTTCTTCATCCTCCATACAGCCACGACAGGTAGAATCCTCCGCGCGTCCCATCTTATGGAGTAGATATTTAACTGGTCCGTGGCCAGTGAGCACTTGGATAAGCAGTCTGAGATTGGGCCTGGTTAGGTTCACCAGTGTGTGTGATCGCTAATGATGGCTGACTACGAATTGAAGATATCAACACTAAATCAAAAATCGGAGTTCGCAAACGAAGCTTGGGCAGCGTATTGCAAAAAAAACCCGAAGACACCGAAGACAACATGCAAACAGACGCGGAAATTCCAGATGAAACCCATACAGAAACCCAGGTGGGGGTGACCAGTGAACAAACCAAAATACAGGAAGATCACAGTAGAAGGAGAAGATTTCCAGATCCCTGCTGTCCAATGCCAACCGATCCAAGCAACAACTCCCATGGAACCCAAGAAAACTAAATTCCCCCCTCCACTCTTCATCGACATAAGCGAGAATCCCCGGTCAGTAGCTGAACTACTTAAAATCAACGCCATCAACACCCTGAAACCAATAGCTCAAAACAAACAAGGCCTCCAAGTTTTCCTGTCAAACCCGGACGAGTACCGCAAAACCGTAAAGCTATTCAAATCTTCCAACATTAAGTTTGTTAGCTGGCTGCTTGAAGAAGAGAAGGAGTTCAAGTTTATTGGTAGGAACGTATCAACTGAAATTTCTACGAATGAAATAGAGGAAGAACTTAGAAATCGCGGATTCATAATCAACAAGGTATCAAGAATCACCTCGAAGGCCAAAGGTGACCTTCCCGCCGTTATATTCAGCACCCCCCGTAGTGAAGAAGCAAAGAACATCCTCAGACTTAATCACATTGGTAATCTCGCATGCCACGTTCAACCAATGCGCAATTCCCCGGTCCACAGACAATGTTACCGTTATCAGAGGTAGGGACATGTCGCATATTGATCCAATCTAGACGCAAGATGCGTCAAATGTACCGGAAATCACGATTTTCGTCAGTGTACGAAAGAAACAACAGTAAATCCAAAATGCATCAACTTCGGTGGAGGCCATGTCGCATGCGACTACCAATGTCCTGCGAACCCTAAACAAATCAGAAACGCCAGAGATGCTGCTCTGAAACAGCGACTAGATAATGCAAATGTTTACACAGGAACATCTTTCGCCAACGCAGCTACCGGTCCTGAGGAAATTCCCACACCCATCCTCATCTCATCAGCAGTTGACAGCGTTATCCAAAAACTTATTCCGATCCCAAAGCCAAATTAAAGAAGCTCTTTCAAACTTCACCAAATCATAGACAAAGTAATCAATGCAAACTAGCTGTATCAATATTAATGGTGTCCGAAACAAGACTGACGAAATAACTAACTACCTAAGGATCCATGATATTGATATCTTATGCGTACAAGAGACTAAACTCACCAGCTATAAGAACTTGTCCATACCCGGTTACAACATCGTTCGTAGAGACTGCACTGGTTGCCTCCACCCAGGAGGTGTGATGATCGTCATTCAAAACAAAATTTGCTTCCGTCCTTATATCCCCTCTATATCCGAAAGCGACACAGAAATAGTTGGAGTAATACTCGAAATTGGTGGAGCTGAGGTCACCACTCCTCTTTCCAAAACCTCGAACTTGTCCTCTCACAATTCCCGAAAGTAATTATCGCCGGCGATAAAGGCAGAAGATTAATCAACCTCCAAAACAAGATCCCTTTCAAAATATTCCATCCCAACGAACCTATCTCTAATAACCAATCCGGCAGAGGTGACATAATTAACTTATTCCTCTCCAAAAATATGAACCTCACTTCACCTAAAATATCCTATGAACTCTCCTCCGACCACCACCCAATTATGACCCAGATAGCCGCCTACCCTGCTCACCTTCATTCAGCTCCCAAGCCAAAAACCAACTGGACTCGCTACAGCCACCTGATGACCAGTTACCGTACAATCCCCGGTCACCATGAAGCAGCTCTCTCCCATCTGGAATCGACAATCAAAACAAACATCCTCCTCAGTTCCTCCACATATCCCTCATCAATCAACCCCCAGAATCTGAACCGTCATATAAAAGCCTAATAACCCAAAAACACCGCGCTCACTCAAACTGGAAAAAAAACTGGCGATCTTAAATATAAACGGCTCTTCTATCCAAGGAAACGGATTGGGAGAATACTGTCAATTACGCTACAGACAAAAATCAATGGTGGCCACTTCTTAGAAAGCTCCGTCACAGTCCTCCTCCTAATCATCCTCTTCAAGATCCAGTTGGCACATTTATCTATAAAGATGAATGTAAAGTTAATTCAACAATTACTGCGCAAACAGTTCTTCAACATCCTTCCTACCCCAAGACACTATCTGAGACCGAGATCCCCCTATTCAACCAATCCAATCCAATTCACCGAAACCGAAGTCATCGAAACTATTATAAACAGGCACTAAAACACCTTCCTAACCGAGCCATAACGTCCCTCACAGAAATTTTCAACAAGATATCCCTAACAGCCCAAATCCCAGACCATTGGCGAGAAGCCCTCATGACCATGATCCCGACGAAGAACAAAAACCCATCCCTCCTCCCCAACCTAAGACCCATCAGCGTGACAAGCATCCTATTAAGGGTTTTCGAAAGGCTTATCCTAAAACACCTTATGGCAGAAATCGTACGCACACAAGCAATTGACCCGAATCACTTCGGCTTCACCTCCAACCTGGGAGCCAACCATCAGGCAGCACACCTAGCCGCACTTATCAGGAAAGCTCAAGCACTAGAACAACGCTGTGTTGTTGCCTTCATTGACTTTGAAAAGGCGTATGACCTAGTTGATCGAGATATCCTGGCAGACAAGTTGCTACACCTAGGATTTTCCAACCAAATACATAAAATAATTACAAGCCTCTTATCCAACCGCAAATTTAAAGCAAAACTCGGTTCAACCACCTCCGAACTTGCAGACGCAGAAGACGGTCTCCCCGAAGGAACACCCCTATCCCTTACACTTTTTAATATCTACGCCCCGGATCTCCCCTCTAAAATCTGCAATAACAACAACAACCTATCCGTCCTTCAGTTCGCAGACGACACTGCTATTGTTTCTACCAGTCCGACGTGGCGAAACGCCATCCGCCACATGAATCAAGCCCTCAAAAATCTTGGTGCCTTCTGCAAGACCGACCGCATCAAAGTTAACGAAGGCAAAACAGAACTTAACCCGTTCGGGAAACCGGGAAAAATCTTAGAAGTATCCTTTAATAGACGTAAAATCACCAGTAAGAACAAAGCAACCTACCTGGAAGTAACTTTTACAAGTACCATGAATTGGAGACCTCACATATTGAAGAGAGCAAATCTCAGCCTCCATACACTTAGCTGTCGCGAAGCGTACTAAATTGCCCGCAAGTTCCTTTCAAAGTTAAACTTCTTATTATAAACAACTTAGTTATGCCTCAAACATCATACGGATGCGAAGTCTATGCTGAGAACCGAAACCTCCGCCCTCAATCCCTATACCACGTCCTCCGCAAATCCATACGAATCATAACCGAGGGAGGTTATCTATGTTAAAACCGAAGACATGCTCAGAAACCTAAACCTGGAAGATCCTTGGACAGCAGCTAAGGATAAAAGGAAGCCTATGATTAACCAGCTCAAGACTCACCCTAACCCAGATGTCCAAAGTATAGCGGCAATAATTCCGTAACAACCTCCTCATCAAACCAATGATAGAGCATACCCGCTCAACTAAGAACAAACATCATGGGCCTTATGCCGAAATGTTTTAAAGAAGAGACGAAAAAAAAATCAGTAGCTACTTTTGAGTTTGTCGTTCAATGTCCATGTTTCTCTCCCGTACATTAGCACAGGCCTGTATATTTATACACTTTCAATTTTGTCTCTCTTCTGATTTCTCTTTGTAGTTGATATCCGCTTCTTGATTTCCACCGTCATCTATTATTACTCCTAGATATTTATATTGTCTCAGTTGTTCTATCACAGCCTGTCCTATTTTCACATGGATGTTCGTTCTTTGTTTGGTAATTGCCATCACTTTAGTCTTTTCCGTATTTATTTTCATACTATACTTCTGTAATACTTGGTCCCAGATATTTAAAGTGTTTTGCAGTTCTTCTGCGCTATTTGGTAGTATGGCTATGTCATCAGCAAACGCGCATTGCTGTATTAGCACTCTTTCCATGTTGAGTAATCCAATATTTATAGGCTTCGTCAAGGCGTTTGCTTCTATGATTATCTTGTCCATGAATATAATAAATAATAGAGGGCTCAGGCTTCCTCCCTGCCTCTCTCCTTGGTTGGTTATGAAATCGTGTGACATTCTGTTGTTGGATATATCTACGTTTCTGGTTCTTCGATAGAGGCTTTGTGTTGCTCTTATTCATTTCGTATTTACTCCTATTTGCTTCATGTAATGCTATATTTTGGCTCTTACTACTCTGTCGAATGCCTTTTCTAAGTCAATGTATGCTATATATATACCTCCCTTTGCTTATCCAAAGTTCTTGTTATTATTGTCTTTAAGCTCAATATGTGATCATGTACCGATTTCCCTAGTCTAAATATTATATAAAACATTCACAAAATAAATTTAAACTCACATAATAAATTAATACATATGTAATTTCACCAAATATGTATTATTATTCAGTTTGAAATGATCAGTAACTTTTGATTATTGATTTCGATGAAAATTTTCATTGTCAAGAAATTAACTAACTGTGAATATAGTGTTTAAATGTGTTTATAATCAGCGCCTTTTCGACCACTGTAAAATTATAACGACCAGTTGACATATTTAGCAGACTATCGCCGGTACAGCAGCTTTATAAGAAAGGCTGGGATGTTGTTGATGCACTTATGCACGAATGGACGTGTTCTAGCACAGACGAAAAAAACACGAAAGAGGTTATTGTTATGCGGTGGCTACGCTACATGCGTGAATTTTTCTACATCCTACATTACATGCGGGAAAAAATAACATTATCAGCATACGAAAGGCAAATGATTGTGCCACATAATGTGCAACATAAAAGTGAAGTCAGAAAAGCCCGATTTCGAAGAGGATTTAGGTTTGAGTTACGGGTAATATACATTACTTTGATTTCAGACATAGCCGTGGATTTTGTAAATCGGGGAAACTACTGCCTTTAAAAAGACACCGCGTAATTTACCTCATGGATGCTATGGAAATATGTGATTCCAGAAACATTACATGTTCATATTGGCGACATGTTAAAAATGGTGAGACGATAAAAATAAAGATAACCGTATTTGAAGAACATTTTGCATATATATTGATCATACATAGACAATGATACAATATTAAAGAATTGCTACGTGCATTCCTTATACCTATAGTACATACAAAATTTCGTTCCTTATTATTATAATAGTTGCTTTAACTGTGGATGTGTATGTGAATCCGTACAATTTCAAGTGTTTTATTCTCCCTTATTAACATTTTGCAGTAAAGTTAAATATGAATATGTTGCTTTCAAGTACTAAAACAATAAATATACTTACAATGTATCTTCCATTTTCTTAATGTAATACTCACTGCAGCAAACAAAGCAAAATCACAAGAGGTTAAAGATCCTGCAGGAATCATCAGAGGTTGCTCAGTACGTACCAACATTAATAGCAAGCTTTTGGCTGTTTTTAAATCACCATCAAATGGAATGGCAGTATAAATAAGATCGGCCAATGTTTCACTCTGTAATTACATAGGAATTTTAAATATTGATATTTAGTGTCCATAGAATTCATACTTCATTAACCATTCTTTGTGCCATAAAGCACACAAAAAACAACGACGATGACAAAATGACAAACAAAAGAAATAACTGCATCTGAAAATGGATGAAAAGGCTATGCACCATCATTGCCAAAATTACTTATAGCATGGACCACAAAAATTTCCTACACTGTTATATGAAACGCATCATACAAGCTGGAATAAAAAAATCGTAATCTGCTTATTTCCATACTTAAATCTTAAATAAAATTCATACAATAATATATAAGTAAACTACGTACTATAATATTCTATGATGATACTTAATAGCATGAACAGTTTGGTTGTATCTCTGGGTAAAATCCACAATTGATGATATTTTCCGGACGAGAGTTTGGCAATGCTTTAAATATAAAATCAGATATTCGGCCATATGCACTTCTATCCAAATACGATGCAGTTCCTAATAATACGGCAGGATAAAATGATGATATTTCAATGATTGAAATAAGTTTGCGTCGCATTCCAGTCATCAATCCCGTTCTGTTCTCGCGAACAGGCACCAGAAATAGCAATGATAACAGAGGAGCTTGGAGGGACATCAAAATTAGAATGGATTTAAAAAATACACTTAGTAATGCATCGGAGAATTCAATACCGGGTGGTTTTTCGAACTCTCGAAAATCGCCTATTTCTTGGAGGACCGTTTTTGCCTCATACCGATATCGGAATATATGAGAACAATATTGAATACCAGAAGCGCAAAGACTCAAACTTGCAATATTAAGAGCAGCTTCTTCATAAATAAAGATTCCAGTTTTATCTATAAACGATATTTATATTGATTATTATAATGATTACAATTATTTATCTTTGTACATGATATATAGATGTAGCCCATCATTACGTATCAGAAAGTGATTGTAAAGAAGAAAGTAATAATGTAGCGAATAACATATACTGACGGCAAATGCTGCTAATTCCAGTTGTTCATTGTGAACAACTGGTAATTTAAGCACTCTTCCTACGAGTTTCTTTATATCTATTGTCATTTTATGCAATTGACTACAAATTGATTAATTTATGGATACAAAATAGGCAGAAATGAAATGAAATTAGGTCATGAGTTGCTTTTATAGTAGTTTTGCAGACATGCTTTAATTGATATAAATATTCTACTAGTATAACAATTCTACTTTACATTATTTATTTACAGGAGTATTTGGATTCTTGATTATTCAGTACCAACACGTGCTGAATATAAATTACATCATTTTTCAATGATTGCGCTATAGACCTGAGAATTGAAGCAATTATAAGTAAATAAATATTAATCAATTGTTTCTAAGCAAACTTTGCTGGTTGTATAATACAGTCAATTTTTTGGTTCCGTGCCATTGCGTCCCGGTAGATTTTCGTGTCATTTCGTCTCATTTAATGTTCGTCTACAATCGGTCGGGAGCCGTGGTCGTAACGTAGTCGTAGGGATAGCGGTGGCTCCGACAGTCGTGTCGTAAGTGATGGAAATCGCCATGGAATTATTAGTATCTAATACTTCCATGGGAATTGCGCAATTTGATTACGCCAGTCCGCCGACAGACACAGCCATGTGCATGCTCGGGCTCTGCTATCTCTACGACTACGTTACGACCAACATTCACGAGCGGTTGTGAACAAAGCAATTTATGTCAATATTGTTTTTCGAAATGAATTTCAGTTCTAAGTAAAGTAGTTTTTGGAACGTAATTAGGTTACATAAAGTAGATTTCGCATCCAAATTGTATTTAGTGTTAATTAAACTGTAAAGAAAAATTGGCGATAATCCAGATCCGAACTGGAACCTATAGATTGCCGGTCGATCGCCCTACCAATTAGACCATCAACGCCTCTTCACTTTACAG
>JAODVP010090618.1:0-12599 GCA_025400035.1 Tetradonia laticeps
GGACACTTCTCTAGTCGTTATATTTCACTTCAGATTGTCGATTTTTTGCTGCAGCGCTAAAAACTCACTAAAGATGTTTGTTACTCACCTCATGAGAGCGGTATACTTCAAAGAAATACACACGTGTTTAGCGGGATATTCTATTCCATATTTTGCGTTTGTAAGTCAGCTAAAGTAAAAACAATCGCGTAGATAACTTGTTTTTTCGGGATGCAAGGGTACGCACAGATGGTGTATGTCCTAGCGAGAGAATTTCATGGTTACAAATTATGCAAAAGTTTGATTTCTATGTTTTACAAATGCAGTAGTTTTGAAAAGTATGGCAACAAATTATGGACACCCGGTTACTTCAATTACAGTTTAATAAGTATTCCTTTGATAAAAAAGTGTCCACATAACAGAGTTGAATTTACCAGAATTCTACTAAAGTGGGACCAAGCAAAGGTGTCCACGTCCACATATGAGAGGTGTCCACATTTGGGAGGGTACAACATATATACTTTATGTGGGACTCTGTCGGGACCTACCAAAAGTGTCCACAATTGGGAGGTGTCCACAAAGGGAGGTTTTACTGTAGTTCCAATTTGCACATATAGTTAAAAGTAATAATTTTTGTTTTGTCTACCTTTCCAAGAGTTTCTCCTTCGGCCTAAATTGACCAAAGCCGGTCGGACTCTAACAATAAGCTTAAACCATTAGGTGCATAAACGAGCCGCTAGCTATTCAACACTTGCGGTGTGTGTAAAACAAACACCAGTTTTGTACCTTAACAATTTCCTAGTGCGTGCTAGCACTAAACAGTGTTAAGTGTATAATTATAAGACCACAGTCTGCCGGCTCGTCCATGTTTGTAAGAGTCGAATGTGGAGACAGTACATAGAGCTTCCAAAAAGTTATAAGAAATGTCATTTAAACACAAATAAATATAGTCGTAGTAGTGTGTTATTTTAACATCAAGATGTCATGATGAGTGCACCGCAAAGTCATATAAAAGTATCAAGTTTTATCCCTATATTGCCTATAGAAAAAGATTGGCGCCAGAAATCGTATAACTCACTGGGTTGCGCTGTGAATGCGCATTCACAGAATGAGGCTCTACGATAGCAACAGCGCTTACCTAAACGCATAAGTGCGTTAACTAGTGGAATAAATTTTCCCTACCGCAAAATAGAGCCAGAAATGATAAGAATTGGTAGTTTTATATGGCTTTGGTACTCCGTATTGGTCTAATTGTTGAGGGGGTGACCCGGAAACGCATGGGCTTGGGTTCGAGTGCCTTGCAACTTGACTGTAATTTACATATTCAAAATTGCATAAATAATAGTGGATTTACTAATTAATTGAAGAATATTAAATTTTGAATAAAACATTGCCAATGCATAGAGCAAGAAAGAAAGTGTTGGAAAGTTAACCGACGACGTTCTTTCTTCATTAGTAGAGAAAAACAACAAACCATGCGAATTTCATCAGATGTTGAACTGATTGATGATTAAATTTTAGGTAGAATAACTGGATGTGGATATATGAGGTTATATTACTGCGTTCAATGTTCAAATACTCCAGTAGACTGATTTTGTAATACATTTGTAACCTAATGCTACTGTTACACATGCTCTTTTATAGCACGAAAGCATACTACTAATGACTAAATGCTACTTAGTAGCTTATGTGTCGGAGCACTGCTAATAATTAGCATGCTCATAAAACAATGTAATGTCTAGGCAGTCCTGTTTGCTTCTTGTGAAAGCTTGTATCACTAGTATCAGCTTATTCAAAATCGTGCTAAAAAGAAGCATGCTTATTACTGACAAATGTATACAAGTCATTAGCATGCTACAAATGAGTATGTGTAACAGTACCTTAACATACCTTTTAATATTCATATTCCTTCTTCCCCTATGCGCAGATATCGTTATAAAGATGTCCCAGAAAGGGAAAGAGACAGGGATCGTGACTGGGACAGAGATAGAGATCGCGATAGAGAACGAGACCGCGACAGGGATCGCGAGCGCGACCGCGATCGTCGCTTTGATTCTCGAGAGCGCGAAAGGGCTCCAGACATGAGACGTAGGAATCGCGAGCGCTCAAGGGAGTGGGACCGTGGACGCGACTATGGTCCACCACCCACCAGAGATTCCATGCGAGATACGCACCTGAATGGTGCAGGCCCTGGCCATGGCCACGAATCGGGATTAGAGCCAAGTCCTGAAAGGTATCGATATGGTGGTGATAATTATGATCGCGATAATGATCATAACAGAGGCGCTGGCAACCGATGGCAGCCGAATTTAGGTCGTCATGATAATTCATACTATCGTATGAATGAGCATCCACCGCATCATGCCCATCACCACGGGAATCAGCAGGTATCACCCTATCAGCAGCGGTCTAGTGGCGGGATTCCACCACTGCTTCCCAATAGGTATAAATTGATAATAATTATTTGAATCATTTTGTATTTCACAAATAACTTACTTTTTATCTTTTGCTATAAAAATAGATTTTCGCCACGTGATTATCCGCCTAATCATCAATGCCCAATCAGTAACTTTCCATCGGACGCGAGTCTCCCTCATGCCCACCCTTTGGAAAGGGAGCCGCTGCTTCATATGCAGCAGCCGTTTGAGAATGCTTTACCTGTTGGCAGTGATCAACCTCTTCCTCCTGGGGAAGACCTTCCTTCACGCTATCCGCATCATCTACCAATTCCTGGGGACTTACGCGGACCGATTGAGGTTAATCACCATAGGGATGCGCGAAGTCGCAGTGTAGATCGTAGGAGAAATGGAGATTATGAAAGACAAGATGACTATTTACGAGATCGGGATAAGGAGAGGGAACGTGATCGTGATCGTGATAGGGACAGAGATAGACGAGGTCATAGTCGAGAACGAGACCGGGATTATGATAAATCACGTGACCGTGACCGCGGGAAGGATAGAGATACTGCTAAGGACAAAGATAAGGATAGACCTAGAGAGCAAAGGTCTAGTCATTCTCCTAGTAAATATGCAACAACGTCCCAGAAACGTAAGCCGCGTAATGACAGTCCTAAGAGTAAGGATGACAAAAAGAAAGACAAGGAGAAGGATAAGGACAAAGAGAAGGAGAAAGATAAAGATAAGGAGAAAGCTCATTCTGATGATGAGAAATCTCGAAAATACAAAGACAAGAAGAAGAAACGCGAGAAGAAGGAGGGAGACAAGAAGAAGAAAAAGGAGAAGAAGGAGAAGAAAGAACATAAGAAGGAAGAACGCAAGGAAGAGAAGGACAAAGACCGTGTAAAAGATGCGGTCGCGACTGACGAACCTCAACAGGATACAACTGAAGCTACTTCACCAAAAGCAGATGTGCCAAGTAACCCAAACATTCCTGTTGTAGAGAATGACAGTGCCCCAGAGCCAGAAAGTGTCCCAGCCGAACAAAAACTGGAGGAGGTTTCTAGTAAGGTTGTCGAGGAGCAGTCTCAGGAATCCGAACGGGAAAACACTCCGCAACTTACGCTATACGATGATTTACCTCCTGAGCAAATCAAAGGAAGGACATCTATATCCCCAGTTGATATAAATCCTTCCAAGGTTGATACCCCAGAACCACAGCCTAAGTTAGAACATGACGTATTAGAGTTGTATCCTAGGGAACTCAAGTCAGACCTCGAATTGCCTTCTTTGCCTGAACCTTCTAAGTGGGAGATGGACGACGAGCATTCGCAGACTAGCACTGGGGAGAGTGAGAGTAAGGCTGACAAGTCCAAGGTCACCCAAGACGTCTTGAAAAGAGCCGAGAATGCAATCTTTGCGAAAGCGATCAATGCAATTCGCCCGATTGAAATTAAGAAAATCAGCTTTGATAGGGCTAAACTCTATTCAGGGGAAAAGGAGAAAGAGGAGTTGGTTCAGCCTCCCAAGGAGGAGACACCGAGCGAGAAGTCTAAGGAACGAGAGCCTGAGAAGGTCGAAATTCCTAAGCCCCAGCCAGTAAGGTTGTCGGCTAAGGAACGTCTAGGGCATAAAGTCGATGATCTGGATAGGATCATCCGGGTTGATCACAAGAGTGCTCGTTCTCGTAGCCGAAGCCCTGCTGGGAAAAGGAGCTTGGATAAAGGAAGACGAGTGGTTGAAGTGGATAGAAGTGGTCGGCGCATTTTAGGTGTTGGGGATAAAAGCCGCGAAAGGGATCGAGATCGAGACCGTGACCGAGATCGTCGAGATAGGCAATATCGGGATAAAGATAAGGATAGGGACCGAGATAGGAGGGACCAGAGGGATGAGCGTCGTAGCAGGGAGCGTGATATAGACCGTAGAAAGGACGACAAGCCAAATATTTGCACGAAGGAGAGGTTCAGGAATAGATTAGGAGAACGGGAAGATCCCAGGGAACGCCTAGGTCCACAAAACTTCGGTAGTGCTGGTGGCAGTGGTATCAACAGGAGAGTTGATAAAAGGAAGTCAAGTCGTAGTCGATCAAAGACTAGATCTCGCTCAAAGGACAAGAAGGACGATCGTCACAAGAAGAAGGATAAGAAACAAAGGAAAGATAAAGCAGATAGCAGAGACTTGGATAAAGATAAGGATAAGGAAGCCAATAAGGACCGTAAACGCAAAGAAGAAGATACCAAGGATAATAATGAGAATAAGACGAAGGAGAAATCGCCTGAGCCGGATAAACCCAGTCAATCCAGTCAATCCAGTGTATCACCACATACCAGCCAGGAAAATATTGTTGCTACTGAGACGTCCAACACAACAGAGGCTCCCGTTGAAGCGCAAGTACAACCTCATACTCTTGAAAAACGCAAATCCATGTTGGATGAAAAAGACTTCGTTCCAGATTATGATGCAGAATCCAATCAGGAGCCGCCGCAGGACATAAATGCTGCGAAACCAGAAACTGTTAAGAAAAAACGCGACAGCTCGTCTAGCTCGTCGGGTAGCAGCTCAGACGACGAACGTAAGCGTAAAAAGCATAAGAAACACAGTAAGAAGAAGAAACGACGGAATTCCACTTCGTCCAGTTTTGTTAGCGATAGTAGCTCGAGTGATGATGAGAAGGAGAAGAGCAAGCGCCGTAAGCACAAGAAGAAGCCTAAGAAAAAGAAGAAAAGCAAGCATAAGTCGTGAGGTGATGTGCGAGTGATATGTAAATATGGATGGGACACGTTCTAATTATTTTTTGAAGTGTCCGAAAAACATTTTCATTTGCCTTATTAATTAATTTCAAGGTTACTTTAGGGCACCGCTGTGTTATCGAGGTGAATTTTGTGTTAATTGGATGAAATAAATAATTTATTTATTTGATTTTGCAACTGGTTATGACCATATTTACAGACTCGAGTGTGTGGCAGCCGTGAATGTAGCTCTTATAGTGACTAAATAAATATATGTAAAGTAAGTTTTGTGTTTACTTTTCGGTTGTTTTACAATGAAATGAAAGTCTAGGATGCCACGGATCTCAGTGCGGACGAATTTTATGCAGTTTGCTTAGAAATGCATAGAATGTTTTGAGGTTAATTTTATTTCTGGGTTACCAGTGTCTCATTTTTCAACTTGTAACTGTCCGCCTGTTCTTGCGTTTTAACCCGTTGAAAATCTGGTCCAAAAATAACCAAAAAACAATATCCTGTCCTTCAATTCCTATCAGTACCAATATAAAAATCCGTTTTACAGCTCTAACAATATTTTCAACTCATCCACTAACAACATATTCAACAATAACTTTTACATAATAATTTATTCATTCAAAGCTTCAGTCATTTTCAGGTTAGAAAGTAGGTTTTTCTACAAAAAAAGCAATTTCGCATCTAATTCCTCTGGCAATCTCAAAAACATTAACGAATTAGTGAAGGATGGGGCGTGAATATGAAGAAACATCAGAAGACAGGTCGCTAGACATAAAATGTTGGGAACCACTGGTCTAGCCCATAGGTTTTCAACGTGAAGGCAGTGGCTACAAATATTAGCAATGTTTTTTCCTTGCTCTAGCTATAAAGTGAGGGGACGACTGTTTAATTTGTCCCTAAGGATGTAACTTTTGCTACAACTACTGGTTTTAGGTGATTATTAGGGCATGGTTTTGATAATATTGCTCTGTTTGTGCATTTTTTGTCAAATAGCCTATAAAGATGTAATGCATAGTTTTAAGCATTTAAAACACGTTATTACATTTTTCGATAATTTAAGATATTTTAAAAAAATGGTTAAATATTTTTAGGAATTTTCACACGTAGGTATTCATTCATTTTCAGACATTTTTTAAAATTGTAGATATTTTCGCGATAATTAAACCATTTAAAGATATATTTTTGACATTTTAAAATATTTTTAGACAAATTCAGCTATTTTAAAACCATTTTAACACATTTTTAGATACTTTAAGGAATTTTCAGACATATTAACACATTTTCACACATTTGTTTAGGCATTTCAAAATCATTTTTAGACGTTTTTAAAGACTTTGACATGTTAAGACATTTTCATTGTGAAACAATTTCATATATTTGCAGACATTTTCAAACATTGTTGGATATTTTAAAACGTTCGTAGGCAGAGACAAATACATATATTTTTTCATATTTTTAGACATTTTAAAACATTTTCCAAGAATTTCACACAATTTATAATAATTTCAGCGTGTTTAATTATTTTTAGACACTTTCAGACATTTTCAGGAATATTAAAATATGTTAACACATTGAACGAAATATTAAGCATTTTGAGGATAAAATTTATATATAAAAGAAAGGAAGAAAATTATACTACAAATAATAATTTTATGGCATAATTAGGATTTGGATTTTGATATTGTTATTATTGCATAATAGAAATTGTGCAGTATTTTCAGTATTTTTAGAGGTTTTTCTTGCATTCCTTTAGACAATGGTGCGAATTCTTTTATTCGAGCCGTTTGCAAACTTGAAACTTTGATTGTCTATGAATTCTAGAAAGGAATTCATTATTTATCAGGTATACATGGCATATTAGAAAGTTTTTAAATTTGCGTCCCGTGAATGTTATTATTTATTCTAATGTGGCCCTCGTATAACAAAAGGTTGAAGACCCCTGGTTTATGCCATAGATTCTCTACCTGTGGACGATAATACTTATCAAGGTGGCCATAACATGAGCACTACTATAATTATCAATATACTTGCGGGTTACAAAAGTTTGAGAAACGGTGGTCTAGCCATTTTCAAAAGAGAATTACTTTTTGCTATGATGTTTGTACAGCGGGTTTGCAATATTACAAGTTTTTAAAGCTTTCGCCGGCATTTTAAAACATTTTTTAAAATTGTAGATTCACGATAATTTAAGCCATTTAAAGATATTTTTTTTGACATGTAAAAATATTTTTAGACAAATTGAGCTATTTTAAAACCATTTTAACACATTTTTAGATACTTTAAGCAATTTTCAGACATATTAACATATTTTACACATTTCAAAATCATTTTTAGACGTTTTTAAAGACTTTTTGACATGTTAAGACATTTTCATTGCGAAACAATTTCAGATATTTGCAGACATTTTAAACCATTTTCCAAGAATTTCACACAATTTTCAATGTTTTCAGCTGTGTTTAATTATTTTTAGACACTTTCAGACGTTTTGAGACGTCCCGTGAATGTTATTATTTATTCTAATGTGGCCCTCGTATAACAAAAGGTTGAAGACCCCTGGTTTATGCCATAGATTCTCTACCTGTGGACGATAATACTTATCAAGGTGGCCATAACATGAGCACTACTATAATTATCAATATACTTGCGGGTTACAAAAGTTTGAGAAACGGTGGTCTAGCCATTTTCAAAAGAGAATTACTTTTTGCTATGATGTTTGTACAGCGGGTTTGCAATATTACAAGTTTTTAAAGCTTTCCCCGACCTAGTACGTATGCTAACGTGGTTTTAATTATGTTTTAACAACGTAAATAAGAAATTCATAACCAATACGTTACAGCGTGGTGCGTACAGTTACAAATACTTGTGCACTGGGCGAACTGTGCCATAAAAAACATTTTGTTCTATTATTCGAAGAAAGAATTAAATTTATTAAAGATTTCGGTAAAGAAATAAAGTTTTTTCTGTGAGTAAAATGAATACCAAAATTTGACACATTTTCGCCTTCTGTGTAGAAATTCTGTCAGATTATAGAACCGGTTCTATTAAATCACAAGTTCTGCGCAGAAGACGAAAACGCGTTAAATTTTTGTATACATTTTAACTCACAGAAATAAATTTATTTCTGCGAGTATTTCTTGTTCGAAAAATTGCTTCGTCATATTCTATGTTTTAATTTCCAGTTTAAATTTAAGTGGCATGAAATATGAAACTTACCTTGAGAAATAAGTCCTGTAATTAATAAAACATCCCTGATCATCCCATAGAAGTTTGTTGGTACAGTTCTGATTCACCCTTTATACTTAAACTGTATTAAGACCTCTGCCAACACTCCAATTTCGGCCGAAACCCTGATTTTTTGACCCAAACTGAAATTTAGGTCGGCCTCTAATATACAATGAGAAATATCACTTTTCCGCAATATTTACACCATTTACCCTAATTATTCATTACACTGTCAAACCGGCAAATTCGAAAGGAGGGCAAAAGGGGAAATTTAAAACTTGTAGTATATACGGTATGTACAACTAAAGGAATATCCAAAGAAACACAAAAAGTTTGTTGATTAGTGTTGATTGTTTCTCCTTTTTTTGCTTTGTTTTATCACTTACCTTTACTCCCTTGATCGAAACTACGCCATGTTTATTTTATTGATACAGACATGTTTTTTCCCAATGAGGAGTACAAAAAGCAAGTAGTTTCGTGTCTCTACAATAATTAAACAACACTTCATTGGCTTCCATGATTACTCTAAAAAACAATGTATGCCATCGGTTTTTACTCTGAATTTATGCGTTCGTTGTACTCATGCTCAAAACGCATTATGACGTCATCATATTGCTCGGACCAAGCCGAACGAACATACAAAAGACAGAGATATATCTCCGTCTTTTAGAGGTTACCTCGTTGCTTCACACTAGTATTCTTGTTCCATATACTATTAATTCTATAATCTGCGAACTCTAGTTTCTCGAATCACCGAATCCATCCAATTCATCCATTGCTTACTACTCACGAAATAGATAAACTGGACTAGTCAATACTAACATTGTTTATCTTGTTTATGTTAGAGTAGAGTATGACTGATGTCTAATTTAATTTATCAATTATAAATGTCGTGTACGCTTCCTATACGGCAGTGACAAAATAACCAAACAATCATTCTAATGTTAATGACTTTACATTAAAGTTACTCGTTCTCTACAAGTGGTGTTGTGAAGAAAAGAATGGAGTTAATAAACAATTGTATTTATTATGTCGGCATTTTATTTTTACTATTTTGCTGTGTCTCCAGTATAACAGAAGAAGATCAAGGCATCAAATATGCAAATAGATGTGAAGGTAACCCATGAATAAATTTGCTGAATTTTACCGGTACATAATTTGTTCTGTTTACCAGTGTGCAAAATATTAGCAGTGGAGCTCCAGGATAGACTTGAAGAAACTGGTAAGACACATGAAGTGATTGAGACAGGATACGCAGTGGATGATGTCAAGCCAAAGAAGAAAACTGAGTACCAAAAGTCTGAGCTGCGACTAGTGGAGTCTTTGGAAGGTGTGTGCGATCGCATCCTGCAGTATAATATTCACAAGGAGCGCGAGGATAGCACTAGATTTGCTAGAGGCATGAGTCAAACCTTCCAAACACTGCATGGCTTGGTCGACAAAGGCGTGAAAGTGGAATTGGGCATTCCATATGAACTGTGGGATAAACCAAGTGTGGAAATTACCAATATGAAAACCCAGGTGACTTTTGCTATGTTTTAGCCAGTGTAAGTTAATTAACGTTTTCTTGGTTTGTTCAGTGTGAGAGCTTACTGGAAGAAAACGAAGATGATATTGAAGACTGGTACTTTAAACATCAGGGTAAACAATCCTTGAAACAATATCTATGTGCGGAGAGGGCACTTAAAGGTCAAGACATTAGCTGCCTCAACGAGAAGTTAAAAGGAGAAACTGCTAAACGTAAACCTGTAAAACAGGAACTGTAACAATGCAGAACTCAATTCTCAAACATGTAACATTCATTTTTGCCAATTCCGAAATAAATTAAATTTCCTCGACAAAATATAGTAAAACCAGTGTATTTTTTTTCGTACTGTAACTTATAATTATGAAACATTACTACAATATTAACTAGGATTCTTTAGATAGCATCTTCTTTCTTAGGTGTTTTAAACACGTGTACTGGTGGTGCTTTCCCTCTCAATGCTCTCATTCTCTTCATTTCATCCAGGAAATCTTGATGTTCATCTCTATACAGTCCATAGTTTCTAAGATGCTGCATGAGGCGCCCTACCTCTGGGTATCTAGGATAGTAACCGTGGATATCCTTTCGTTGGTTGAATGGTTCCGCCGATAATATCTGCACAACTTTCATAGATTTGGAATTGGTCGGACGAGCAACTTCGCCGAAGATTCTTTTACTAAGGCGATCCATTCGACGAGCGTATTCCGTGGTTTGCCGAGTCAGTTTTGCGTATTGTGCGTATTTGCTCATTTTTACTACAAATCGTTTTACTTTATTTTACTTAATTTAATTCTAGACGATTTAATTCAGTGTCTCAAATGATTTGAAGAGGTTATTCGCTCATTGGGCTATAGTGACACAACTAAAAAATGACAGTTCGAGTAAATTGACAATATCATGATATTATGAACTTTTTAAAGTGTTATTAAACGATTATAAGATATTCTATTTTATTATTATAACCTGAAACAAATTAATATGATTTATTGATTTTGTTTTAGGCGAACTTTAAATGTGTTCGTTTGTGGACTGATTTTGCACTAATTTTTCTCTTCCTCAGTTTCTCTCATTGCTGGCGAATTGATGTCACCCACGTCAACTTGTTCGTAGCACGCGTAGCACTTTCTGACCAAACAAACGAACACAAACGCTAAAACATTGAATCTTATTTAGTTACACAAATAAAATATATTAATGTTTAGTTTAGATGCAGAATTTGTTTTTATGAATTTTAACAATTTTAGAACTGTGCCACCTGTGCCACTATAGCAGGCGGTGTATTCTAAACAGCTGATTGTGGATGGATTCTAAAAACCAATTCACCACTTCGAATAGATTTCCATACGAATATTGTCCATAAATTGATAAATCATATAGGATATCATGAGAAATATTAAATCTAGATGCATTTGTTCATTTCTAGCAGTTTTAATAATATACCCAAACGAAAACGAGTAAAGTCTATAGATTATTACCAATTAATAATATTAAAGTAGAGGATAGAAGAATTATAAAAGAAAACATTAAAAGAAACTACATATTTAATTAATCTTTACTAATAATAACTGAAGATTTTGCTAATTTTCGCGTATATAAAACATCTAGCGTCACCTCGTTTTGTGCGTATAAATGACGGAATGAGTTGACGTTAAATGACAGTTTCTTGTCTATTTATGCGCAGAAAACGAGATGGCAGTAGAGGTTCTATATCTTAAAATAAATTATCCGACATTCCTGCAATACATTATTATTTACATTTGAACGGAATCAGGTTATATAAATGAAAATTAGTTTTTTAATCTATAATTAATAGATTGGCACACTTTGCAATAGATGTTTTAGTCTAAAAATAATAATATTAGGTATTTCTGATTCAGCCATTTATGTTCAAACCACGAAAATAAACTAAACAGCTATTGGGATTAAATCAATTACAGTCTGACTTGTCTTACTTGCAATAGATGAAAAGTAGAGGTAAATATTTGAGTACACTTATAAGTAATTAACAAGTAGGAAACATAAATAGACCTCAATCATCGTACAAATTGGCTTTAACATAAATTACTATTACATAATTTATAAGAATATTTGTATTTGATAGTTCGCAGAGTAATCCATATTTAACTTTCAATGATGTTATTTTTAAATTATGTGCACTATGCTAGAGCTAATGCTATATAGTCAGTGTTTGTTTTTAATTTGAAGTGATGTTGTGTGTGAGCAGCTTCTTTTCTGTAATATGGAGGAGATCAAAATGTAAAAAACAGCAATCTTTATATGAAAATATTCTCATTTCATATATTACACGTGATTTGATATCATTTAAATGTGTAAATGAAGCTTGTTTATTTCAGAACCGGAAGAAGGGTTTGTTTCATCGATTGTACAAATTGTATCGTTGTTCTATTTTTAAACACTGCGACTGAAGCTAGGTATAGATAAACTCACGGAATTAACTACAATTTGACAATAACGCTAGATAAGGGAGGAATAAGTCTCTCAGATATTGTTAAATAGTGCTTATTATAAACATTAAATATTCCTATCTAATTGGTGTAAAAGGAAAACCACATTAATTCCAAAAATGAAAGCACTAAAGTGCATAAATGTAGTGTAGATGAAGAGGATGAAGAAGTAGATGTTCACTAAATACATATAAAAGTGACGGCTCTGCAACTGGCTCGTTGGTCTAGGGGTATGATTCTCGCTTCGGGTGCGAGAGGTCCCGGGTTC
>JAODVP010090641.1:0-12579 GCA_025400035.1 Tetradonia laticeps
AACGAATTCGCGGTTTAACCGGACGCGTTATAAACGGTTTCCACTGTATACATATATTGAATATACATATGCATATGGATATACGGATGTATAGCTTGCTATCAACACAACGTCTAATGCCGAGGTCAACAAGTGGCTAACCGTAGGCGGATCCGGACGACTGCGTCATTTTGTGCAAATCGCGTAGAAACAATCGAAAATATTAACTGATGCTTTGCCTAGAATCATTTCAGCACATCATTCTAGCGTCTAATTTTATTATAAAAGTATTCATAGCTCAAGTCAATATTAATTTTAAAGTTATTAAACCTTTCAGTATTGATTTATAGATTAGCTTCCGGTCATCAGTCTAGACATTATTAATCTAGCAGAAACCGATTCAACAAGTGCTGATGTTCCCGGTAAGTATGACATGTATCCACGAGTTTCGACAAATTTGACCTGATTTGACCTGGAGTTCCTTAAAATAAGTAAATAATCCTATCCAGCTAGTAGAAAACGGTCACAAAGTTGAAAGTTGAAGCTAAACAACAAATATGGGCTACGACCATATCTTTGATCAATATGTATAATGAGAGCCTAGTGGGCTGAAAAGTTTTAAATTCATATAGTAAATTCAAAATAAGCCGGGACATCCCGGTGTCTTCATCGTAAATCACAGAATGAACAAGAGACCGATTTACATGGAATCAAAACTGAATGTAAATGAAAGTGATATAATGTGAGCTAAAAGACAAAATAATTAATTTAATTATTAATTTTATACATCAGGTGTGTTGTCTGGTTAGAAACTGCTACGAGCGAGTTGACAAGATGACGTTAATTTGTCAGAAATGAGAGGAATAGAGAAAGAAAAAGTTGGGACAAAATCTGTCACACAAATAAGTTTATGACATAGACTTACGGAAATATTCTTAACTATGAACCACCTAGGATAATAACAAACAAATATTTAAATGTATGCACCTACAATATAAACTGGAACACTTTGTATCAAAATAATACAACATAAAACATCATTTATCACTAATAGAATTACTTAACTTCAAAACCCACATGTTGATCCATCGTAACTGCCAAAACAGATTCCCCGTTCTAATTTTTTTTGCATCGCAACAAGTGTTACTTGAAAACACCAAACTTGAACTCTCGATATTTCTAGCTCGATTACAATTATTACAATATAGATATTACCTTTGAATGATTACAATTATGTACATCATAGAAGACTTATGATTGATTTATGAGATTGTACTGTTCCTGGCGCACGAGTAGTAAATGCACGTGTGTGTGACCCAGAATCCCGAATCACCCAGATTTTAATCTATATGCATCCTCACTGCGCATGCATAAGCATGTCTTTCTAACATGGAGCAATGTGCAGAGAGAAAAGGATGCAGAGTTAGAGCAGAATAAGAGCTGGATGCATAAATGAACACGTTGAACACGAACTAGCATGTCATATTATCAAGCGGGAACCGCAACCTGTGAAATTATGACCCGAGACGACAGGGCCCGAATAGGAAGCCACGGAGGGAAATGTCAAACGGTGATGTCCTTGCTCCCTTTCTGCATAATATCCTTTATATAATTAAACTTCATGATATCTCGACCAAGGTTATCAAATTTAAGCCATGGATACACTTAACCAACAAAAATGTACACAATTCATACGAATCGTAAAGATAACAAGCTATAATAAGAAATGTTAAATAATATTTACCTTGTTATTGTTTAATGTAAGCAGTTAATCCAAATCCAGCCACGTTTGGCACACTTGTATCCCATTGGAACGGCGAAGCAACACAGAATTTGTTGTCATCAAGTTAATGTGAACATTGAAATGACGAAACTGTACTAACAATTAACATATCACGATGTTGACGAGAATGTTATTGGCGTTTATCTAGCGGCGACCGCACTTGCATAACAATGCGATTAGGACTTGAGTTGTTTGTAGATTGCTGCACTAGTTCTGTGTGTGTCTTATCACTATCACTGCAGGAGCGTGATATGTGCATGTGAGAAACCGTGCGGTTGTGCGTCTTTAGCTAGGCGGAAGCGTGCATGCAGTGGAAGGAGAGCTGCCCAACGAGAGCACTGATAGCTACTGTGACAGGTACACTTGCAGGACTCAGCATTTGCAAGAGTTACAGGAGTAAAGGGAGTGAACGCACGCGCAACACATCGTGTTGGTTATAGTAGGGATAGTAGGGGTGGTAAAGACCGTCAGGAACATGGAAAAACTCGTATTACTATGGTAGGGAACGTAGGGAAATTAAAAGACTGTCAAAAATGTCAAAACTAGGCTGGTGCTGCATTAGTCGGCAGATAGATGGCGCTTGTATCGATTTCAGATTGTAAAGCTGGCTTCACATGGGATTACGACGCGAGCGATATGAAAGCGGATAGTGTGTGGTTGAAAATAAGCTAAGATATACATGACTTCACATGTAGGTGTAGCTGATAGAATGTTGCCATAATAAAAGTGCACTGCATATATTTTTCCATTGACGAAATTTTTCTACTTTTAAATTAAGCACTATCCCTGTCCATTTCGTGCATTCGCTCGCTTTAAGGCTGTGTGTACGCAACGTAACTTGTACGATAACCTAAAAATTGTCAGGCTGTTAGGATTATTCCGGTTTTTCTTACTTTCTATACGTTTTGTGAATAGACTGGATTTGTACTTGGTATAAACATAAATAATCATGAATTTACAAAGGATTTTCAATTTTACACGTAAATAATAAATACTTCCTTGACAAATTTTATACTCAGATATTAACATTTTTCTTTTTAGGAGCTGGCACCAATATAACACAAGCATGTGGTATGAAAAACTTCCAACCACCAAAGATCTATGAAAGTTAGTTAATTACAAAATGTATAGAACTATATTAGTGATATTAGGAAATTACTGTTCCAGATATAACAATACCAGAGAAACCTAAGTTGAAATTCATAGACAAAGTCCCTACATATCAAGCAATGGTGAAACCGCCGAAGATGCAAAAAAAGCTCCGACTCATGATGGGACCTGAAACAGTTCACAATAAACTGTTGCACAAACAGTATGGTATCATCTCACAGAGTGGCGGTCGCCTTCATTTCGGTCACTTTGAAATGATCCGTCTAACAATAGGCCGGAAAATGGATCTCAGTAGAATGTTTGCCATTTGGCGCATTGACGCTCCTTGGCAACCAGTGACTAAAAAAGGGCAGGGGCAGCGTATGGGTGGAGGAAAAGGCGCTATTGACCATTATGTAACTCCTATTAAGTCGGGGCGCGTGTTAATGGAAATAGGTGGAAGATGTGAGTACGCGGAGGTGCGCAGGGTTCTTGAAGAAGTGGCGGCCAAATTACCATTCAAAGCAATAGCGGTATCTCAAGAGATCATGGATAAGATGGCTGCCAGGGAAAAGTGGGAGGAGGAAAACAATGCTAACTACTTTACTCCGAAGTATGTAATACAAAATAATTTAGGGGGATGTCAACAACACCTCAGGCCTAATGATATGAAATATTTTTGGAAATATGTTTAAATTGTGTTGATTTTGTAAAATAGTACATAATGATAATAATAATTTAATGAAGATTAAATAAAAGATAAAATCGCGATATGTATAAGGTCGCCGTTAAAGTTATGTTACGCATCCCCGGTCATTGCAAACTTGTCACTTCTAATTGCTTCGAATATTCCTTGAGCTGTTGCAGGGAACCATTTTAACAAATGAGACCAATCTGGCGTTTGAATTCCAAAGAGTTGAACCGGTGTCAGTGCCTTGTAAGTTTTTGTGTACGCACAGCCTTTCAGAGCTTGCAACTCTCCAAAAGTCGCTCCTCGACGGAGTACAACCAAATTGACTTTATGCTGTTGTGATCTACAGGACAACACTGTTCCTTCGGCAATGAAAAACACTGTCTTCCGCCGGTCGCCGACATCCACAATCGTAAAGCCAGGCATGATGAACTCATACTTCAGATGTCTCATCACCTGTCTGAGGAAATCAGTATGTGCGAATTTGAACATGGGGTGCTCGTAAATTAAATTTTGAGCGAGGTGCTTCATATGCGCTTCTAGTATATAATTAGGGGAATTGGTGATTAAAGAAGGAAATTGTTCAATGCCGTGTCTTGAGTATAGGTGCATTAGGTAATTCCAGCACTGGTTAACAATAGGCTTGGATACGCCTTCGCTTTGACAGTAGGCCTTGAAAGCAATCACTGCGCGACGGAAATCCATGTCTGAATAGTAGAGCATTACTGCAAGCTTCACGAAACCGGCGTTGATAATGACGATGGTAAAGAATATAAGTAGGACTGCTGTAGTAAAGTAGAGAAACTTGGTTAGGTTATCGAGTGGGGCGGGGTCAATACCAGCAGTGGTAAAAATATTCGTCATATAGACATAGTTCATGAATAGTTGTGTCTTTGTCAGTATACTGGACTCTGTTACCATTATCATCAGGCAGACTGCTATGCAGATGGCATTCAGAAAGAAGACCAGGATGTAGAGTAAATAGGTAAAGCGTATGTGAACTGGCACATATCGTGTTCGCAGGGCGTCATTGTAGTAAATAAACATACGTGAAATACGGAAACATTTGTTGAATAAGAAGATGCCATCGTTTCTCCTGAAAATCAATTATGGTTCGTTAGTTTTACTTATTGCACTGTATCAAGAGTATATTTAACTTATCAAAAGTTCGAAATTACATTTTTGGGATAAAAAATACAGTTCCGAATTCAGTTAGTTAGTTTATGTTGCATCAACCTTTAAATATCTAACCTACGCTAACCCAACCTAACCTTCAAATACAATCATTTACTAGTTCGAACCTCTACTATCTGTTTAAAAAACAATTTTTATCTTATCTATCTAGACATAACATAGAAATAACTTGATTTAACTTTCAGCATATTATCTATAACAAGTAAAGTAATTGCTTCTTCTCTCAATTAATGTTAGCTTCCAATCAAATTAACGAGACTTAGAAAACCTTCCAATCTTAATTTTGCTTACCAATCTTCAAATCATCATTGCGAGGTTAGAGACAAAATTTCTGTGTCAAAAATCTAGTTTCGGACCTGAATATGAAGACATAACCTAAGAAACGATATCCCATATTCCATAAAAAATATTGAAATAATAATTTATCTAAACCTAACTTTCACAATTCCTATAATTATCAGGTTAGAATATAAGTTTCTTTATCAAAAAAGAAATTTCCTATGTAATCATTCTGATATAAGCTACAAAAACCTCAAAAACTGTAGCGCTATTTGCTAGTTTTCCTTTTCATATGATGTTAGCTTAAGTTACAGGGCTGTAGTCGGAGCTGATCTGGAAGTAGGACTTAGAATTTCTGAAGTACGACAACTAATTTAGTCGGAAATGCGAGTCATTTAAGAATTTCACTTTTCAAAGAAGGGCTTAAATGATTTAAAGTAGGGCTCAGCCCTAATTCGCCCATGCTGCCTACGGCCCTATTAGGGTTACAAGTATGAAAAAGCATCATGGGTCGCAATAAAAGCTTGTGAACCACTGGTTTCGAGAATAAATTTCAACGCACTGCACAAATTAACACTCGAACTGAAAATCAGCGTGCACATTTTTGAATTAGTGACACAGGCAACGCATCAAGAGAATTGATTATCTCAAGATACAGAAACGTCAATTATCGGACCCTCTACGATATCAGGTGCTATCAGTTGCACCACTATCACGACAATTTTCAAATCAATTAAATTTATGCCCGTATTTATAGTGGCATTTTCATTGAAGGAATATGACGTAATCGTTGCAACTATAAATACGGGTATTAGTATACGTAATTATTTGGTAAATTGATACTTAACGATAGAAGATAAGCTCCAATCAGATAAAATGGAAGCAGCGTGAATAGATCGAAGTAAAATTTCCATGAACGTAGATAAGCTTTAGTCAAAGCTCCAGCATTCGCAATCGTCAAACCACTGTCTTCGTCAGTAACTCCAATATGGCATATCAAATAAATGTCAATTATAAAATATGCATCCACACCAAGCCAGTGTATGCTTGACGCATTACGGTCATTCAGCACAATGCAGAGGATAGCGATTATGCTCACTATAGGTGAAACGTGCATTTCAGTAAAGTACAGATAAAGTAGAAACAATTTACGGCGGCCGTCATAGGTGTGTTTATACCAATTCCTCCACGTCAATTTTGCAAATTTATTAACGACTTCTGGACCAAATGCAGATCCTCTTCTATCTATTTCAAGGGTTTCCATATACTCCGTATTTGTCATTTGCGCTAGCTTCATAGTTTCCTTCATGAGCGTACGTAATTTGATCACTGCGTAGAAATCGGATGTTGAAATGGCTAGTATATCAGTGTGCACTCTCGCGATAACATGAATCGTCGATCTGCTGATTCCGTTACCGTTAAAGCAGCCAAACATTCCACCGGGTCCAAGCACCGCAACACATTTGGCAGCAATGAATACTTCGACATAACCTTTCTTCACAAAGTAGATATACCGATTAATATCGTTGCAGGCTAGGATCACTGCGTTAATTACGTAATATTCCTGCTCAATATATGGCACAATAGAGCGTAGAAAATCTTTGCCTACTCCATGTAAAATCGGTACTTTCCGTAGAGTAGGACCGTACAGTGCGATTTGAATGGATTGTCGCAGATATGGATAGAAAGCGCTTAACATGTTGGTCTTTCGGTCAGAACGTGTCTTTTTATAGACATACATGTAATGTTGAAGCAATTCTTGTCGAATTGGATTGGGAAGTATTATTTTCACCGCAAGCTTGTGGTACCGCTTTTGACGTTCTTGAAAATTCACCAGATATTTGGTACTGAACGCGGTATAACCCATAATTTTGGCGTTTATCCACACGAACATTACACATACGACTATTCCCAAGGCAAGGAATAATAGGTGGTCGTCATAGCTGTAAAACCGAACTGAGCGCAGTATTCGGTTAACTACCACTTCGTAGAATGTGCGGGCATATAACAGGCGGTTCTCACGCCAATAAGAACTAGCTACCGCGTTATGAATCCAGGAATATCGGGGGCAAACCCAATACCAATCATCGTCGATAGTACAGGTTAGTGCCAAGGTGAACGCAGCTGCATGGAAGAAGAAAAGGAGCATGGCAAGAATGCTGGTAAATATTAGAATCTCATCGTGATGTTGAACGAAGATGGTTTTGCGTAACAATTGGAGGAGACCAAATGTTCGGTACAGCTTTAGTGGTTGTACTATAAGCATGAATACCACGTTCAGCCAGTTCTTTTGATGCCCGCGGAAAATTTCGAATACTTGCAATTTTTGATATGGTAGCATACTGATAAAGTCCACTGCAAAGCTATGCTCCACATAGTAGACTGTTGTGGACCAAATATTTGTTACCCGAATTCCTAAAAAAAATATATTCATTACGTTATGTTAGGTCAGCGGCCGGCGAACTTTTTTACCCATTATACCGAAAAAAATTGCTGTCACCAAAATTACCCCCTTGATTTTCCGAAACGAATATGTTCCTTATCACTAAATTAATATGATTCCTTTATTATTTTTCTCGCGTATGCGTATTATTTCTGATTTCAAAAAACAATTTAAAAAAAAAACGAAATTTCTCTCCCATTTTCGATCATTTACCCTTGTTCGCTGACCACTGTGTTAGGTAAGCCTACTATAAAATATTATACATACCATCATCAGTAAAATACTGCACATGTGTCCGAATGTAAATATCCAGGATGTGCAATAAAGTTAGAAATATGGTTAGTAATTCATAGGTTGTGGACAGTCGTACAAATCGTAGCATCGACAAATACAACAACATTACCTCCATAAGAATGATAAAATTCCGAAAGACTTCATAGTATAAATACTTCCCGTTCGGATCATATGTGCCAGTAAGAACACTAAGCAATTTCTGCTTAAGCCCCATCTTCGCCACCTTCCCGCATGTCAATCTGGCTTTTTTCTTACCCAGTGCGTCATATTCGAAAATCTTCAGCGTTTTCGGCTTAGGTTCCGTAGGAGGGGGATAATTCAGCAGTGGCAGATGTACAATGCGTAAAATTAAATTGCGATTTGCTTCTAAATGCGCCTCAAGGGCCGATTTCAGCACGTTACCGTCTTCTGGCAACGCCCTCACAATATTAGTAAAGTCCCTGTGGTTAAGGCAGAGTACCTTCACAGCTGTGTAGGTTTCAACGTGAAGGAAACTGTTCTGAGCATGAAAGAAACCAATCACGGGGAAGACGTCATTCTTGCTATTGAAGAACTTGGCTTCTTTTTCGTCATCTTCGGGAAGAAAGGACCAAATCTTACAATAACCATCTAGTATCAGGTATACATCATTAGAAAACGTGTTTGGTCTTTGCAGCGTGTGTCCTTTAGGAATGATGTAGAAAGTGCTATGGACTGCCAAGAGTTGCAGGAAGGCCTCACTCATCTCTCTGAATACCTTCGTGTTCCGTAAGCTTGGTATAATAAATTCATGCCGTACTTTGTGTTTTACAAATTTCGATCTGTGGTTCAGAGTATGGATGTCCTCCAAGTGCATGCTATTTGAATATTCCCATTGTAATGAGATATATTCAATGACACGGGAGCGAAATTCGCGGAGTTCCTGCCGATCTTCAAACACCTTGTCATACACTTTCATATTGTACATGTATAGAAACCGGGGATAATTCCGTAAAGCGGTTGCAGCCGCCATTTGAACAATGGTCATGTTTAGAAAGTAAAAGCCACATACGCCGATGGAGAATTGGGCAATGTGTTCAATGACTGCAGCAGGTTGCACACTATGCAGTTTCATTTGCAGATAGATAGACGTTGTGTGCACGAGAGTAATCAGGAAGTGCGATGAATCTAGTTCTTTGCCATATTCTTCTTGTACCTTCTTCTTGCTCAATGCCAACCATCCATCAGAGCGGCATTCGTTATTAAAGCAGGTCCACATGTACATGACGCACGCGCACAGTAAATTAAAGAAAAAGTGAATCATCACTGCTTTGATGATTTTCAATGTACCGCTAGATACACGCAGCACCTGTTGATTACTGTTGAAGAATTCAACGATCTGGAATGAACTGACCATCAGAAAACTATAGGAAGGTAAAGGGTATTCATGCACTTACCTTAATTAATTTGATATACTTCGGTAATCTACATATTCCGACATGGTAAGGTGTGGCTCCCGCGATGAGTGCGAAGTAGTCATACGGCACAGATGCAAAAATGTCTACCAAAAATCGAAACTGTTTGCATTTGTAGACGAGAATATCCAATGGTTTTGAGATGAAAACATTGTGCTCTCGCACAGCAGTGATTGCCTGAATGTAAAGGTCAAATATCTCTACAAAATCGAAGAGTGTTAACAGTGCGAAGGTTCCCAGCGAAATCTTCCCAACGAATATGATCAAATGGAACGTGACGAAGAAGTGAATCACCACACACAATGTGCAGAAATGATCCAAGAATCTCCGGAAGCTCGAGTCCTGTTCCATGACAAAGCTGCACTGGCCTCTAATGCAAATCGAATGGACCTTCAGTTCGTACTCGGTACTTATAACCAGTAGGTTCAAGAACCTCGAGCAATAATATACCGTTAAGGGATCAGCTAATTTGGCTTGGTTAAGGCCCTCTTGGGCGAGTCTCCGCCATCGGTATTTAACCCAATAAATGTGTGAAATGGGATGATCTAGTTTTCGCCAAACCTGTAATTTCTTCCTAGCATATGCTATTCGCTTCTCCATAATTTCCCGCATGGCAACCTCCAAAGAGGAGTCCCGAGATAGCATACTATGGAAATTATGATGTCGCAATATATGGAGCACACATGTGGTATTACACCTAATATCCGCTGTGCAGGGGTAGGGTATCAGACAACTGAATTCACCCAGAACTGACCCTGGACTGAAGGATAACAAAGCAGAGTCTCTGTTTTCAGTGGACATTATAGCAGCTATTCCAGACTGCAGATAAACCAACTTGGACTTCAGTTTGTCTTTTGTGAATATCAACTGACCGGGTATGTAGACAGCTGTTTCAAACAGCAAGCTGAGTTCCTTCTTTGCTGCTTCATCTAGGAAGCTAAAAATTTTCGTATGTCTCATAGCATCAAAGTATAAATCCATGGAAATTTCCATTGTGAGTTGTAAAGGAAACAGATTGATGATTTCTGGTGGTTCCACATAGCCACTTCGCGTCTGCCAGAGAGTTCGGTAATAGGTGTCTATTGAATCCTGGAGCGATTGTTCAAACTGCAAGAGGCGCGTAAACACATTCACTTTCCGCATGCGATATTCATAGAAACTATTAAGGCGCATGAGCTGTAGATAAATGGAAACGAGGCTGGGGTTTAAGTAAATGCAATGGCAGACGTATCCGATCACCAAGGAGGTCACAACCAGTCCCATTTCTTCGACGGAATATGGAAAAGGGCTTATGATGTCGCGGTAATACAAACCACCAGCGTGAAGGAAACAAATAATGGGGGTTTCGTAGGTTAGGTTGTAACGCCGCACGCCCTCGTAATTATCAGCCCACGTCTTCGCAGTAGGATCGGAGTAGTAGAACATTATAAAGTATAATGAGCCCAGAGAAGAGATAATGAGAAGAGAGAGCATGAAGTGTGCGTAGAGAATTATTGTTGCGGGATGTCGGGCGAGGTCACTTAGGGATTTCTGTAAATTACATAAGAGAAAATAGTTATAGTTAAATTAAAGCGTATTTTTCAGGGTTCCTGTTTTCTACAAGGTTATAACCATCAAACAACGGGTACTTATCAGATTATCTTCATATAAGTAAATTAAGGTATAAAGCGTATCTACTTACATTGTAGCCATAAAACAATCGGATTATTCTCGGCAGTTTCAGAGCGAAACAATAATAATACGCAATCCGGTAATCAATCGGTTGATCCCAATCATATCGGTTAATAAGAAAGCAATATGGCGCTATAGGGGTTAAAGTAAAAGTATCAATTAACAGCAGTAGAGCTGGTTCAGATGCGTATATCTTCCGCTGACGGTGCTCAGGTAAAATCCTACAAAATTATATTGGAATTAATCAAAGCCACATACAACTACGTTCTACTCTTACTTGTGTAAAATAGCCATAGCGGTTCTTATTAAAAAAAGTAAATCCAGTACAGTTGCCACATGAAACATATTATTATACCCGGGACCAGGTTTGGGCTGGTAAGTAATCACGAAAATGGCGATTAAAACGGAGACGTAGACAACGACGATGAAGGAGTACTCGCAAATGCGATAGAAAGGCAGGAATATCATATCTCTCCAGTTTAAACCAAAACTCACACTATAATCGCTGAGGATTACTTCATCATGATGTATAACTTCGAGCGCCTCAGATGTTCTCTTCATTTTTACTGTACTGAATTCCCCACAGTACACTGCACTATGCCAATAAAAAGATAAACTGACAATTAATTGTAAATGACAATACAATATGAGAAACAAATGTATATTAATCATTTATATATGATATTCATAACAAACATAACAAAAACTTACCTGCTAATTTGAATTACCAAGAATATTCTTAAATCAACCGTTTATTCGGAAATTAAGTGTATTTCATATTGTTGTTTTGCAAGGTTGCACAGAGGTTTCTAAGCAGAGGTTTTTTAACAATAAATTGAAGACTGGTCCAAACGTATATAGCAACATTGGCAGCGGTGGTCAACACGCTGCTTGCAAATAGCATGCGGCTCTTACAGTGTTGTGCAGCTCATCTAGTAAAAGGATAATAGATAGAAGCGACTATTTAACATAGCGGAGACATCCCAGCAATGCAGCTCGCATTAATAATAGTATATTAAAGTAGGAGTGGATTATGAGGGTTTTCAAACACGCACGATTTTTCGAGCACGTCCCGCAAGTTTTACTGTATTATTGTTGATTTTGATAGAACATGGTTTACCCGTTCATTTTTCTAAAGAGTAATTACAGCGCACAATAAAAGAAACTAAAAGTCCTTAGTTCTTCAGTCCAGAGACCCCACCTTTTTACAGTAGAATTTATAATTCGAAATTGACGATCGAAAAAATTCAAATTACCGAGGGCTTTGAATTTTGAGAGGTCTTCGACAACGAATATAAATATGTTCGAATTACTGAAACCGTATGAATTTTATTATAGTGTAATTTTATTATATACTTATCTTAGTAGTTATCTAATCCAATATTTTTCTTATTCTTTTAATTTCAGACAAGTTTCGATCACCATATAACGATCTTCTTCAGGGAAATATTTCCCTACTAAGATAAGTATATCATTATAATCCAAAACTACAGAGCTATATTTATTTTTGTAATTATTGTAATTTTATTATTGCGCTCTAGTCTGTGCTGGGTACTCTCTGTCGATAAAGAGAGCTACTGATAATACTATATCCATTTTAAGGGAATGACTGATCTGCGTCGGATCAGCCAACATGATTTAGATGTAGAAAAATTTGTAGAATATTTAGTGAATAAAGTGAGATCTAGGTAAGACTCCAGTTTTTCAGAATTAATTAATGAAA
>JAODVP010090674.1:0-12557 GCA_025400035.1 Tetradonia laticeps
TTCTGAAGATGGCAAATGAGACTTTGCCGAAACGTCAAAATCATGGTTCTTCTCATACCACAACCTGACAACGCGGAGAAAACCCGAAAAACAGAAATTTCTCACATTTCAACCCGCGGAAACCTCAAAACTCGTAAACTTTCATATTTACTGGAGTAAAGAAAGATTTATTTCTTCTAAAAATAGATTTATATTGGCAAAAGCATCTTATTTTCAAAATTGCATACAATTTTGTACAGGATACTGTCTGAACTTGTTAATCGTCACGTTTCCTCTAAAAGTATTCGATTTACCGAAAAACGGTTTTCAGTATTCAATTCAGCACTTCCTATTATATCCGATTATATTCGGACCACGGTAAGAATCTACTACTAAAGAAAATTTTTGACAAATTTCCTCATATAAATTTGACCAGTTTGGCTATATATTACTCTTACTTTTACAACAAAGCATTAAAACACTCAAGCATTATCAACAAGCCTTACTTTTCCGCAATCATGACATCGTTACTATGAGTAATTAAGCACTTAAACTCTTAAAATTATCTTAATTCGGTGAATCCATTTACAACTTGTTACAACACAAGCTTTTCCTAACTATATTCTAATCCAACATATTACTCTTAAACTACGCACATTCATTTTATTTAACTAAACATTCTCTTCGCTGAATTACGAGAGTAGTCAATCTCATAGAAAATTGAAATAATCATCATCATCAATCAACGTTATGATCAACGCAAGTTTTGCAAGTAAAGTTTTCATTACTTGACTGCATCTCGGCGATTTCCATCAATGAGAGCAGTGCGAGGGCAATTTGCGCGGATTACCCCGTGTTTACTCCGCACGACTCATGCGAATAAGGCGGCGGCAACATGACTGCCGCGCTACAGATAACAGATAACGTTGGCTTATAAATTCGTGCCTAGACCCCATTAATTCGCATAAAATTGAAGTGTGAAGCCGCGTTCAAGGATACGATGCGCTCATTTCTTGTGTTTGCTTAAACACTGACACCGTACGTGTCTGACACAAATTCCACACACCAGGCGCGAAATCACACAGGACCATGAAGGAAAACGACACGAAAAAGGAGTCTCTGGTGAGTACTACGCCTTAACTTTATTTTGATCGATCAAAACTTGCTACATTTGTTGTGTGTATCAATTAGGCGTTTGAAAATGGCGCGTATGACTTCGACACTATTGAGTTGGACGCGTATAAAGAAGAAAAGGTGAAGGAAATTAATGGGACCAATGGAGTATCCATCACTGAGGCGCCTGCGCAAGTTGATAGGGGGAAGTGGGGCCGTGGGTCGGAGTTTTTAATGTCCTGTATTGCAATGTCGGTGGGTTTGGGCAACATATGGCGGTTTCCTTTCACAGCTTACGAAAATGGCGGCGGGGCTTTCCTCATTCCTTATATTATTATGTTGCTATTGATTGGGAGACCGGTATATTATTTGGAGATGTGTCTTGGACAGTTTACTAGTAGAGCGAATGTGAAAACTTTCGAAGCTCTAGCTCCATGTTTAAAAGGTAAGGAAGTTTCCAGCGCCCTCTATAAAATCAATTTTGAAAGATGGCATTCGATTCAGTAGTGTGAGCAAGGTTTCCGGTACCAACCGGAAATGTGACCTACACGACAAGTTTATCAAAAATGTAGGAAAAATCGTTTCTTCCATTCTGTTTAGGAATTGGGTACGGCCAAACTATTGGATCACTCTGTGTAGGTTCATATTATTGCTCCCTAATGGCCATCACTCTGTTTTACTTCCTGAACTCATTCACCGCGGAATTACCGTGGGCGTCCTGTCGAGATGAATGGATAGAAACCGGGATTCAATGCATTCCTTCGAAAGATATCGTGAATATTTCCGATTTTGCAGGGGAATCTTTTATTAGCTCCAGTGAACTGTACTTCAAGTAGGTTACATTAACACACTATGTAAGAAAATAAGGTTATGATAAGTTTAACCTCATAGGAAGGAAGTGCTACAGGAATACACAGACATCTCTAGCGGTATCGGAGGGCCGGAATGGAGGCTAACCCTTTGTTTACTTGCATCTTGGGCCCCGACCTTCGCTGTGTCCATGAATGGGGTACAGAGTTCAGGGAAAGCCGCGTATTTCCTAGCTGTGTTTCCTTATGTCATCATGATTGCTTTGTTAATTCGTGCAGTGACCTTGGACGGAGCTGCGGAAGGAATTATATACTTTTTCAAGCCGAATTGGGCAATGTTAGGTGAAGCCAAGGTCTGTATCTAACCTCACATTATCAATCCCAGTTTCTCTACAGTCTCCTGTAACCTAAACTAACAAATAATTTAATTAACCTAACTTTTACTATTACCAGGTATGGTATTCAGCAGTTACGCAATGTTTCTTTTCATTGAACATTGGATTTGGTAGTTTGATTATGTACGCGTCTTACAATGATTTCCACCATAATATTTACAGGTATATAAGTGTAATGTAAATATAAAGACAGTGGTTAATTATAATTTCTCAATACTTATTGATAGAGATGCAATGATTGTGTCCTTCATGGACACATTCACGTCCGTCCTGGCCGGGACCACAATTTTCGGTATTTTGGGGAATTTGGCGTATAAACAGAACGTCGATGTTACAGAAGTCATCAATGCAGGTGGCACTGGGCTCGCGTTTATTTCCTACCCGGAAGCAATTGCTAAATTTGACTCTGTCCCCTGGGTTTGTTGATATTTCTTTGTATATTTGTGTAAGAAAGATAAATGTGTAATGTTATTGATATTACTAGGTATTTGCGTTGCTGTTCTTTGCAATGTTGTTCATCTTGGGGGTGGGAAGCCTCATTGCTTTACAAGGTAGTGCGTTTACTGTTATAATGGACCATTTTCCTCACTGGAAGAAGTGGCAAGTGTCTCTAGGTTGCGCAACTTCGGGGTTCTTGATTGGGTTGATCTACTGCACACCTGTAAGCATTTTTTTCAAAAACCAAGCAAATTTGTGTTGTATGCTTTGATTTTATAGGGCGGGCAATATATGGTTACTCTTCTTGATTACTTCTGTGGAAGTTTTATCTTCTTTATTCTTGCCACATTCGAGATTCTGGCGTTGTTCTGGTGGTATGGGTTGGAGAACTTCTGCGACGATATTGAATTCATGCTCAAACGGCGTGTTGGGTGGTATTGGAGAGTGACGTGGGGCATGATAACACCTGTTGTTATAATAGCGATTTTTGTTTATTTTATTGCCTCAATGGAACGTCTTAAGCATGAAGGGAGGGATTTTCCTGACATTGCGATTGGTATGTATAGTAATTACTAATTTATGTACGTAATGATGGGTTAAGTTAGGTTTGGTTATGTTACAACCCTCCGGTAAGGGTGGGAGGTCAAAAAAGTGATTAAAATGGATTTCACAAATGTTGATGGAGGGAAAGATATTCTGTCTTCAGTAGGATTATGGTTGGGGGAGAGAGAAATAGATAGGTTGAAAAGATTTTTAACATAACATATTCCAATAATTGTGGATGAGAGGATAGTGGAAAGGATGGGAAGACAGAAAAATGGAATAAGGGAGGGATTTTCCTGACATTGCATTAAATATGTATAATAATTACCAATACATTCAAATAAGTTTGAATTAGAGGATGACCACCTTCCTGGGTGAAAGGACATCGAAAAAGTGAGAGGAGGGAAAAATGGAGATTTGATACAGAACGGAGAAATGTAAGATGTTGAAAGGATTTAAACAAATTGAGGGAGGTTATAACATTCTAACTTTAGTGGGAGTTTAGTTGGAGGAGGGAGAAATAGTGGACGTGAAGAAATAGAGCTAATATAAAATATTCAAGTCATTATGGGTGGAAGGATGGTTGAAACGATGGGAGGACAGAAAAAAACGAGGGGGGTGGGGGGGAGTGATTCCCTCTCATAGGGGAGGGATTTTCTTGACATTGCAATGGATATTTATAATAATTACTAATGTATTCGCATCATTATGGATTAGAGGAGGGTGGTAAGAATGAGAAGGTAACAAAAAAGTGAGGGGAGGGAAGTAATGAGGGTTTGAAATAGGGCGGCGATATGCAGGATGTTGAAAGAATTTAAAAGAAATTGCGGAAGGGAATGATATCTTGCGTTTAGTAGGAATATAGTTGGAGGATGGAAACATAGATGGGGTGAAGAGGTTGAAATAACATAACATATTTGAATAATTCTGGAAAGGGCTAGCAAAAAATGAAGGCAGGAAATGAATGAGGGTAAGAATAAAAATTAAGGGAATAAGGAAGATGTTAGAAGGACCTAATAGAAATTGGATAGGGTGATGAGAGTGGAATAAATTTCATCGTTACTATGATAATTATTAAAATAATATAGGAAGAAAAAAGACGGGAGGGAAAATAGTGGGATACGGATTACTTCGGAGATAAGGAATACGTTGGAAGACCGTTAAAGAATTGAAGGAGAAGGAGAAGTTTATACGGATTTACTCGAAATATTCCTTTAACTTTAATAGTTAATCCGTATTTAGGTAGTTGTGGCGTCGATGGCGCATTGGTTAGGAACGCCGAACATTTGGTGCGCGCCAGTGTGTAGATGCTGGGTCAAACCGCATCTGCCAATCTGGTGGTGCACAATGCGTTTACTGAAGTTGCCAGAGGGTACCGCGGTTTTAGAATTGAAAAATTCTTGACTTGGATGTAGTACTCCTCCTGCAAGGGAGTTAGTACAATGGGCCCAAACCTTAAGGTGGCCCCTGTGCTGGCAGACAATTAGTGTGGTCTGCCCACTGATGAGTAGATAGATAGATAGGTAACTGATAATGGATAGGTAAGAGGTGTTTGGAAGGGATGTCAGGTTAGCAATAAATGTAAGCAGGGACGAGAGTGTAATAGAATAAAAGGGGGATAAACATTACGAATTTTTGAAAATGAGGAACAAGTAAGAGGCACGGAATCGGGAAGCAATTAAAAAAGCCATGGAGGGGTAGGTGGGAAGAAAGAAGAAAGGATATATAATACTGAGGTGTTGAGGAAGATAATGGAAGGACGATTAAGAAATGAAAGGGAAGATAAATTGGGTCTACTCCAATTATGAGTGGATGTGCAGAAGTGGGGGTGAATGGGTGACAGGGCAAAGACTGCGGGTATAAAGCGAGAAAAGAAAGACATTGGAAGCGTTGTAGTCGTTTGTTGTTATGTATCTGTATCTGATAAAATTGTAAATATTGTCTCCCTGTTGTCTTACAGCGTTCGGGTGGGCATTTCTGAGTATTGCCCTCCTTCAAACAGTTTTCTGGTGGATGTACTACCTGCTCCATAAACGGAAACTTGGTATTGTCCAGGTAAGACCCACTAACCTCACTTTTTTTACCTATTATAACTACTAACAGATACACTGATTACCAGGCTGTAAAGAAGTCAATATCACATGCCAACTGGGGTCCTCGCAATCAAGAAAAATATAAAGAATGGATTATATACAAACAAGAATTACGTGAGCTGCGCGCAAAGTCGCAAGTGACTGGTCTCCGTCGACAGTTTTATATAATAACTGCTCAAAAATACTACTAACCTATTATCGATGTGAATTCTATGATTATTTATGGTACTGGGCAAAAAGTTTATTGTTTTTTAGAGATCTCTTACAGAAGTTCATTACAAAACTCCCTTGTCAAATCGCCACTCGCGCAAAATTCCTTCAATGTATAATTTACGACGGAGAAAACAGTACTACCGACGCGATTTCGAATATTTCGAAGCAATTCCCCAAAAAAAGTATGACAGGTCGTTTTAGTCTCCATGTGAATAGCGGCTCTGTCAATATTGACAACGCCTTCGGCCATTTCTAGGAACGTGGACATGTTGCCGCGAATCAAGGAGTCTACTCTCCAGCCATCAACGCGGTACTCGATCAGAGGTAGAGTTAGAGATAGAGGTTCTAGTGTAGTGGATGGGTCGATCGGAGTCTGGCTGGGGAGCTTAATGCTGATACCTCTGCTCTCCCACAAGAACAACACCCGCGCCGCTAAGTCAACCATGTCCCAGTCGAAAGACCTCCATAGATCCGAAAATGGCGTGCGTTTGAAGAAACCACTCAGCGTTTCCTGTTTGTAGGTTATCGCAGGGTACTGCTCTAGTAGTTGCTCCACGTTTTTAATCTTCTCGTAGTTGACGCGCTTCAGCATGCGGTGGATTTGGTTCGCGAATTGAGGTCCGCGCTTCACGCGCTTGCGTGGCTTGTACGCACTCATGGGGACACTCGCGGTTGAGGCCTTGGGGGGCATTGTAGGCACGACGGTTTCGTTTCTCAGTTCCAGCAGCTCGACGGCTAAAGCTGGATAACACGCTATAATGTCTTCAATCGTTCGGAATTGATTCAATTGCCAGGTGCCGTGATGGACGAGGTAGATTTTCGATTCGTTCGCTTCTCTCGAAGGACAGTGAGGGTAAAATGGCAGCACGAAAAATGTGTGCGCTGCTACCACGGCTAGGAAGGTGGCTAGGAAGACGAAGAACAGCAGGGCCACGAACCATCGAGGTGTGCCTTGCTCGGCTTGAATTTTACAATGGGAGGATTACAACGGGGAAGAATTAGGTTAGATTTTATTTGGTACCTGACCATCCTGTTACATATCGACGGCGTGGTGTTTGGGCAGTGTCCTCGAATAATAGGAACAGGAGAGGGGTTTCTTCGCGATAACGTGCAGAGTTCATTGCTTTTCAAATATGAATACAAATGTGTATGATTAATAATAAATATTGTGGTACATATATTCCGTCGCACTTCTGAAACGTATATGAATATAAATGACGTTTGATCTATTGTCATTGTTTTACTGTTATTTGGATCAAGTGTTACTTGATTCTTCTCATATCTAAATGTAAGTATTTGTATGTCACAGAATTATAGATCTTTTTGGTAGAATATTATGTTATCTACACCATTATTTAATACAATAAAATAGAATTATTAAAGATTAGGTAGGCAATTGGCGGAGATTTTTTGACAGACTACTCTTAACACAGCTCCAAATTTAAATTGTATTTACATTAAACATTATTCACTATTTATCAAACCTTTTTGACTAATTACCACGTAGACACAGGAATATATACACAGTAATATTTAATTAACATTGTTTAAATTTCTAATAACAATTTACAACAGAGTAATCAGCTAAAACCGATTACATCCGATTCGTTACGATGGTTACGATTCCCAATTAGATTGGCGTAGTTGGCGTAGGTCACGTAAGCTTGTTAAACAACAGGGGAAACGTTAGAAGACGCGGGGTACGCGATAGTAGCGTGTTAAGAATCGTGTATATTGTGATTTCTATATCAGACAATAAAAATCTGTGCGTGGTTTTTCATGATTTCCGGAGTGTAATTGTGCTAATCGTTTGCTTGTCGTGTTCATAGACATTCATCCCCTAACGTTTGCCGCGTGTGCATCACGTGATGTGTTGTGAGGTTGTGAGGTTAAGTTTAACTCGTTTCGCTTTTTTTGACGCTTTTGACTAACTAAAATAATGTGCTGCGGGTGCGGTGGGTGCTGTGGGCTTTTACAGTTGCTGCTACTCGGGTAAGCGACAATTTTGCTTATTTTTGGGAAAGAAACATTAGATAGGTGACATGTTTGGTGATATGTTTTAATTCCTCTATTTGAGACGAAGAATTCCGTGGATGCTAGCATTGTTACGTCGAAATAAGTGACAGATTTCGTGAATTTGACATTGATTCTACAGTTTAGAGCTGTTGTCGGCGAAATTTCATACCAATTACTACGAAAATATTGTAAGACAACAGGATTATGACCTTGATTTTACAAAATATGTATTATTTTCCACCTTACAAGTTTACGTTTACGCATGCGTGAGAAAGACAAAATGAAAAATTGTATTTTTTCCAATATTAATGCTTTGTATCAAAGTGTAGTATCTGTTCTTATCAGTTTTAATATTAATGCTTTGTAAAACCAGAATTTACATAGCTATTATTGTTACTGATGAAATTGAACGCCAACGAATTTCATTTGCGCATGCGCGAGAAAAAATCATGGTAATGAAATTTAATTTTTGACATCCCTAACATCAGGGTCGTTTTGCTCTCCTAAAATTTCCTTCAGCTCACCCTGCCTAACATAGATATAATTGCTGGTGGAAATGTAGCGTATGTTGTTTGCGCATGCGCGAGAAAAATAAAGATGGTTTTTTTCATTGCTGCGAAAGGTATTAATATACTAGAGATAAAACAAGAGCTACTTCTAAAAAAAATTACAATTGGTGTTTGCAGATCAAAAAAAGTTGAGAACCAGTGGTTCCCAACTTTGATTTTAGTGATATTTGACGCACCAAGGAATGAATGAATGTTATTCCTATTCCACACCACCTTCTAGTTCTAGAATTTGCATTTCCTCATAATTATTATCTTTAAACACCGTCTAGAGAGTCTACTTCCGGTTCCATCCAAAAGTTATCCTATCTACAAATTTATCGAAATTTAAGTAAGAATTTGGAATGAAAAATATACAATTCGGCTCCGCTTGTCGCCATCTTCGAAACAGTTGTTTTAACTTCCGGTGCAAACTGGAAATAACATTAAATTACAACATTTTTATGAGGCAAATAGCGTGATGATGGTTAAACTAGGTAATATTGGGATTTGTGTAAAACTTTGAATATAAAAATTGATTTTGACAACATAAATGTTGCGCCATATTCAAACCCTATTTTAGGGTAGAGGTCAAAATACATTTTCATTTGTAGGTAGCCCACTAAAAACTTCAAACATATTTTGCCAACTTCTTTTTTTCCTCATGTGATTTTACTGGTCTAATTAATAAAAGGAATGATTTGTAAGAAATTTTTGTAGGTGCGCCATATTTTACAACTCTTCCTAAAGCAAAGTACTCCAACAACAAATGAAAAAAAAAACACTGTAAAGTAAAAATATAATTTCTCTTCCACTCATACCAGCAAATATTTAACAACAACAACATTTTCATCAGATAATCTACGTTGGAATCAATAGAAACTATTGCCATTAGCCAAACTATTCCTCAATTTACACCAGAAAATCCTCTGTTTGAGTGGATCTGTGCTCCACTCTAGGTAAATCCTCGTCTTCATTAGAAACTTCAGCATGGGACTCAAATGTTTCGTTGATATATCACCTAACTTGATAATCACAAGCGAATCATTAGCACACTCTCCGTTTTCGTTCTCCCAAAATAGTCTTTTATTCTCAGCAACTTGTACTTCCCACCGACACCAAGTGGACTTCAAGTATGCCTCACTGACCAGCAGCAAGGTCTTCCTACTACGCGCCACACTATCAAGTACAGTCTCTGATATCACTGTTCCAATCTGGAAGTCCCGCTCGTACACACAGAGTTTATAGAAAGGCTCCTGCTTCTCCAAAACATTTACTAAGTCCGTGACGAAGTCTTTATCTTCATTACTGTATGAAACAAACGCGTCGTACTCGAATGGAACTGGCAACTTCGCGTCTTGATTCTGCACCATGCGTCCCGCTCTGGAAATGTACAATTTCCCAAGGAAGGCCCAATATTGTAGTCTCCATCGGAAAATGTATCCAGCTATAAATAACACAGACAGGATAATAGCAACCGTGACCAAAGGTGCAATAAACAACACATGCTGCATGCAATCCGCATCGTTTGAAATATTAGCCAGAAAATCAACAATTCGGCGATTATTCCACGTTATTGGATATCCACACGTCACATTCTCATTCTCCAATAGAGAAATGACATTCCTGTACTTTGCTTTTGTGTACACGTCATACAAAACGTTGACATCCGGACATTTACACATGAAAGGATTGTTATTGATGTGAATCTCTTGCAATTGGTCAAAGTCTTGTAGCATAGCATAGGATAAATCCTTGATCTTGTTAAACTCCAGATTCAAGTATCTCAATTTCGGATTGTATTGAAAGATGCGGTCGTCCCATGTCATGAGGTCATTCGTAGACAAATTCAGCGACTCCAACTGTACAAGACTTCGGAACAGATTCGCATTCAAGCTCGTGATTTGGTTTTTTTCGAGGCGGAGCATCTTGAGGCTTGTTAAGTTATCAAACACATAGTCGAACTTGGAAATGTTTTCGAACTTGCAATCCGCAAAGTTAAGAAATTCCAATTTCGACAGCCCGTTGAACAAGCCGCGCTGTAAATCGCGCGTGGGAAAGGGATTCCCCTGCAAGTCCAAGTACCGTAAGTTTTCTAGCATGTAAAACGCCGAACTATTTGCGAAATAAATTGACGTATATTGCAAGATTAGCACCTCCAGCCTAGACAGGCCTTTGAACGAGCTGAGTTTGCGTATGTTGTTGCCAGACATGTTCAAGTATTTGAGGTTCGTCATATTGGTAAACACGGTGCCCTCCAAGGAGAAATACTTCTCAGCGTGTGAGATGTCGAGGTACTCAATATTGGGCAGCAGAATCGCGTTGGGTATGTCGCTGAAGCGGTTACCAGTCAAATGTAGGTATTTGAGCTTGGGGAGGTTGTCGAACGCGCCTGAGGTCACATTCAAGGCCACGGAACGTTCGATTATCAAGCGTTCGAGGTTGGGCATGGCTGGAAATATCTGAATCACTTCGAATCGGTTGTTGGACAAACACAGATCTGTGATGTGGCTGTTGGCGATTGCCCTGAGGAGACCATACGGGAGTTCATTGAACCCCATGTTGGCGAGGCGTAAATCACGGAGTGGGATCTCCTCCAACAACATCACCTCCAACAGATTCACCAAGTCGGCTTGGAGCATTAGGTTCTCCGACAAGTCTATCACCTCCAAGTACTTCATCTGTGCCAAGGGACTGGGATTGACAGACCTTATCTGGCATGTGGTGAGGTAGAAATGGGTCAAGGTCATGTTCTCTAAAATAAAATCATCTGCGGTCACGTTTTCAAAGGGCATAGACGCGATGGTTAAGTGTTTTAAGGACGGCAACATCCTATAGTTGATGGAATATGTAAAATCTTTAAGGGCGTGAAAGCCGTTCTTCTCTAAAGTCAGAGAGACCAAGTTGGTTAGACCGTAGAAGGTGTAGGGCTCCAGATACATGAGGTTCCGGTTGTAGGTGATGGTGAGGTTCTGGATGTTAGACATCTGGTTGAAAGCCCCAGGCTCTATCCGGTAGAAATTATCGTTCATCTCCAGATTGAAACTGGTTAATATCTGGTGTCGGATCAGATCATTTACTCGGAGAACTTTGATGTTAGTACTAGAGAGCCGCAATGTCGGCATTGTGAAGTTGATGTCCCTAGGGTACCCTACACAGCGTTTCGTATCAAAACACGTGATATATTGCGCTTGCTCATAAACACGACATAAACATCCGCTCCTTGCGTCGCGAGTGCTCTCGGTGGTTTCCGATAAGCCGGACAGGTTATCGTAGTCGCCTTCACACCTCACAAACGTGAATACCACGAGCAGCCATAGGTTCAAAACCATCATCGTGCCGCCAATTTCCTTATCTCTATACTTGGAGCATTGCACAACATTTCTTAGAATTGTGTCTCCTGCGCAATTCGTGTTTATCAATTGTTATGCTCACGGTTACATTTTTGTAGCTTCAGTCTGACGTTGTGTCAACATGTGTGCAGGTGATTTGTGACCACCGCGACTAAGTCAGATGAAGTAGTAGTCGAAACACGGTACTAATGTCCGGCATTTCTACAATAGTAGTAATTGTCACGTTTTTGAGTAGTTGGGGAACTGGTATTCAAATTTTCACTCGCGCACTGGTTGTGTAATGCATTACACACATTGAGCCGAGTTTACTAATGTTTATCCTTGTGCACAATCACGGTCGTGGCGCTCGTAAATTACTATGCATTACTGGCGAATATGTGAACCACCGATGAGTATACTTTGTACGGTTGTAGGATTTGGTGGGTGGACGGAGTGGGATCATACTTATTGGAGGTGGTAGTCGCCAGAACTTGTCACTGCTGAGGAATTGGTGAAAACCGTAGAAAATTGTTATCGCGTGCATGTGTTTATCGCGTGCACAATGAAAGGACGCAATTGTAGGTATGCTCTAATTATAATTTGTGTGAAAATTATAAGCATTTATAAATATATTTACTAGAGCAATTCAGAAAGTAATTTCACAGATTTATTTGTACAATCAGCATTGTGCTTGGAATTACAGGATATTTATTCTTTGACGTCTCTTATTGATAGTTAAACGAAGACCTTACTATTCCACGCTAATTCCCATCATCATCCCCGACAGCTAAATTCAATAGACTTTGGCTCATCCAACTCCAAATATTTTGATTCTAAGTCACCTAAAAGTTGCTTTGTAACAAAATGGTTTTTCAAAATTGCCAATTAATATAAGATGGGACAATTGGGACGAAGAACACGTTTTGGAAAATTTCAATATTTTCAGTTTTATTGTAGAGGAACTGGTCGGAATTTGAACTAGGGTCCGAATTTGGTCATTTGACTTTATAGCCAGGTGTTTGGACAAATTCGGGTGGAAAACCCTCTAAGCCCTTCCTTAGTGCTGATAAGGAGTGTGTAC
>JAODVP010090707.1:1971-12550 GCA_025400035.1 Tetradonia laticeps
CATGTGAATTACCAATATTCAATATATTTTATTTTCACTGTTTGTCTGAAAAGTAGCTTTGTGCACCCAGCTATTACAGTACTTGATTATGTTGGTTGTGATTAAGAGATTGAGTATATTTACAGTCTTTGAGTTTATAGTTAAGTAGGGGCTAGAGTGAGGTTAGTTGAGATGATGAACCATTTACCAAATAAGTCGTACCCGAGCCGCCGCCACAAACTGTTGTGTTGCGATTAATAGCGAAGTACGTGGCAGAGAATGGCAGGAAGGAAGAAGCAAGCGGAGGTAGAGAAGATCCAAGCGAAGAGTGAGGCAGGGGAAGGTATAAAAGAATTATGGAGGGTGGTGTAACTTTTTAAAGGGAGGTATGGAGGTTATGAGGATGGCATGTGAGAAGGAAAAGAAAGGGTGAGCGGCTTAGAGGAGAGAAACATAGAAAAGCTGGGAAGAAGACATGAAGGGTTTTGAAAAGGATAGACAGAATACCCAGCAATTGACAGGACAGGTTCAGGTTTGACTCAACAACTGAGGGAGGGTAGGGAGCACAGAGTGGCAGAAGAACGAAAGAGCTGAAGGTCTGCAGGCAGAAGTGGGAGATGCGAGCAAACCGGAGGGAGAAAGAAGAGAGGAGGAAGGTGATAAGAGGAGTGGAGAAAGAGAAGGTAGGGAAACTGTTAGATGAGGTGGGGCGAAACTGATATTGGACGGGGTAGTGGAGATGAATGACAGGTTAATACTCGTATGCTTCGCCACGTTCCAAGATAAAATGGCGATTTAGAAAAGGAAGGGCAGGTTGAGAAACAAAACCATCTTCATGATGACCTCACACGACAATAGCGAGGCATACAAAAGCGGCTACTGGAAACAGTGTGGGAACTGAAGAGGAAGAGAGAGGGGGATGTTAGGGTGGCATATCAGAACTTACGAGTTTGGAAGAAGAATCAGAATCTGGAAGGGGTTGGCAGAGATAGAGGCGACAAACAAGTAAGAAGAGTAGGGATGAGAGTGGGGATATGGAAAGTAGCACGGATGAACAGAAGGCTAGAAATGCGGGGAGTGAAAGGGATTGGGTTGGAGTGGAAAAACATCGTGGGAATAATGGAAACCTGGATTGAGGATGGGTCCTGGGCGAGGATATGTGACAAAGTACAGCAACGGAGGGAATGGTGGACTTTACCAGCAACCAGGAAATTAACTCCCCTTGGTGGGAAGATAGAGGAGTTTGAGGGAGGAAGCGGGGAAGCGAAGGAGGAAACACAAAGCTGACCAGTTCAGGACCATGAAATGAAGGGAAAAAATTGGAGCAGGTCGAAAATGTAGATACACACGAACAATACATACTAGCACACTAATTAAAAACTATTTTTTGTTTTTTTAATTATTGATAAAGTTGTGTTCAGCGCTCGAGGTTACGAACTCGAATTATTCATTAACTCAACATCATAAACAAGTCTGCAAAAAATAAGAACTACAGGATTTGACACATACTTTGATGCTAAGAATAGGGACAGTTATAGATCATAACATGGGAAATTTAGTCTACTTTAAAAACTATTATTTCGTGTTTTTTTTTCGATTTTAGAGAAAGTTGCGTTTGAGGCTTAAGGTCACAAAAATTCTGTACAAAATCAGAAGTACCGGATTTGAAGCATACTACCGCATACTTTCAGGCGACATAGTTACTGGACTATAAAAAATACTTCACGATTTTCCAAGATAAAAGCTTTACCAGTTTTCGAATTAAGAAGTTTTTTTAGTTTCCCACAAGCTGGAAACGTGCCGCTTGAAGGGTTTCTGTAATAAACAATTCAAACGAGCAAATTGTAGATTTTTAAGGTAAAAGTGAAGGAAGTACATAAATTCAGTTTTATGAAAAATATAATAATAAACCCAGTATTAAAATGGAATCAAAATGAGTTGTGAAATAAACGCAATTGAAATAATTCTCTGCACTACACTGGAAAATCACAAGCTCGCATGTAGCACTATTGAATCTCTTATTGCACATTCGACTCACTTAATAAACAAGCTAATATTTCCAGAAAGGCCATATAAACGCTCGTTGCCATTCACTCTTATTACATGCGCACTCTACCACTTCGCCTACAATGTGCACTCAAAACACTACACTATTTTTGTGCGCACTTCGCCCATATTTTCATTTCGCGCTCTCGACGCGAGCACTCCTTGCGATTTTAATGAGATGCATCTTGCAAATAAAGTAGGCAATTGTGCCGAGCTAATAATACGCTATTATCTTCCGTGTGTAGGCACATATAACTTGCAAATGGCGGCGATACCGGCGTCAAAGTGCAAAACTATAACGCTGTCGTGTTTTGCACGTTTGCAGTTCCGGTTTTTTACTATTCGCGTGGAGAAAATTGATTTTTTCCATACCTATTATTTTGAGTAATGGCTTTTCTTAGAGATGATTTTCAGACACTACATTCTTTTCTCTAGAACACTATTTATATACAAGGTTATTTATCATTTTATGAATAGTAAGGTAGTTAGGTGACATTTTTTAATGTCGGCATTTGCTGTAAAAGAAATTAAACTACTTTCCCGAGCAACTGTCTGACTGGTACTTTATATGCCCACACGTGGGATAATTTATGACAAGCCTTCCAAAGGGTGGTTGGTGAACCGTGGTTTGTAGTGTCGTGATATGAACTTTCCCGGGAAACACCTTGCTGCTTGCGGTGTCGAGGGTTCAATGAGTTGCTGCGATGCACACAAAAAGCAAGTCGCATGGAAAATGTTGGGTATTTTCTAGTTAGCTGCATATTTTTTAAATGCCAAGCGCAAATTCCAAGGACGGGCGGAAATGAAAAAATTAATTAACAGCGGGAATGACAAATATTTCAAGTATCGGTAATGGTGACGGAAACTCGATATAATTTCCACGAGATGGATGTTAAAAACTAGCTTCTATCTAGGTTGTTTTAATTAACATTATTTGAGAGTTCTCAACATGCAGTATTAATAAGTAGTTCATTAGTTGCAAACTAAACAGCTACTCAACTGTTCTCGTAATCCTTTAGTAAAAGAGCAAAAACATGGGTAAATTTAAACATATCATTTACAAACTAGTATTATAAACACTCAAAATGAGAGGCATTTGGATCTCAAAAAGGTTGGTTGACCCTCCGCGTTGCGGTCAAACATCAAACTGCCGCTCTGGCCAATTTGTTGGTAAACAATAGTATTTCCCATAAAGCTTTCCGTTGCGTGCGCTAATAAAAAGCTCGTCGTTAAAACCAGAGCGACACGACACACAATATCACGCCGCTCATTGTTCAAACATGAGGGTATTTATTAATATTCGTCATAATTCACAATTTGCTGAATGCGTGTTTATTATTCACACGACACTCCAATTTAAATATCATAGTTTAAATTTTAAAGTACAAGCTTGTATAGCTATCCTTCAATTCTGTCCTGGAATATTCAATGAAAGCATGGTCCTGTTAAAGGGTCTTGACTTGGGCATCTCTTTATTTCGTCCTGAGGCCTACCGCGTTCACTTGAGAGGACGGATTACTTGAAAACACTTGACTTCACCCTCGGTTCTCTTTATGCCTTTGGCTTGGTATTTGGTAAAATGTGCCAAAGACTCTGCTACCACAATATCCTTTTGCCGCTGCTGGCAAACTGGTTTGCTTTAAGTGCTTCCACCTATCCGCCTTGCTCTTACACATTACTGCATGTCCTGCTATAGTTGAAGATACGCTTTTTATCTACGAAATACTTTAAAGCATTATATATTTCGTTATAATTGATTTTCTTTAAAGTTTTTAAAGTTTTTAAAGCCTTTAGAATCTTTAGATACAAAACACGATTCTATTTTCTATATTCGTAACTCACGAAATTGCCAATGATGCCAATGGCCGGGGAATTTCTTGAGACTTCCGCCTCATTGTATCCGTACCCTTAGAGGACTATTAATTGAAGACAGCAGGGACGACTTATATACGGGATGTTAGTAGGGTGAGTCGGTCGGTTGATAAAGCGAAGTGTTACGATGTTGGTGGGTTGGGAGCTGAGGAATTGCGGGAATCGTGTAAATTAGCACGGTTCCGTTAACTGATGCGCATTCGGCAGTAATGGCGAAGGTGCCGGGCGATACAAAGCGCAGAGTGACAGAGACTGCGATACGGAGTGACGGAGACGCCGCGCACATTTATTTTCCCAGCGGCGTTTTACATCCTGCACGTTTGCAGACGCATTCAAATATCTGATTCGCGCTTGACGAATTTAGGAGCGGAAGTTGTTCGTAAGCCCCGAAACAAATGAACAAGAAAATTGACGATTAAGTGTTTTTATTGATTTTTTACTGTTTGTCTATAGAAACTGTATGTATTTATTTCTATATTTATAATAAATCAAAATATAAAATTTCAATTGACTAAGAAAATTGTAGAAGTACCAGGCACGACTGTGTCTGGCATCGATCCTGCTAGTATACTGATTGAGTTTTTCGACTTTCGGCGAAAATAAATATTTATCAAACGTTTTTTTATCTCTCGCTCAGTATGCGCCAACGAATTCACGATAAAATACCGCCAAAGGTGGATAAATATGTATACAAGAAGACCTTTTGATTTTCCAGTCCTTCAAGTTGACTGCGTGCTACTTCTACTTCTACTCTTACTTCTACATGTATTTTCCATTTGCTGTTTGATATTCGTTTGAATGTGGAACTTTCACAGCAGAAAGAGCAAATTGAAGAAATGAAATGTTTGCGCCCTCATAAATTATTTCGCAAATCAAGTTGCGCGCTTATCTGCGGTTCACCTTCCCCGAGTTGAAAAATAACATTGAGTGACTTGTACATTTGAGGACAGACGAGCAAGTTGCTCTGTAAAAGAAAAAAGTTATAAAGTTAATTAAAATGTTTCTGTGTTTTTACTCATTTACGAGATGTTCTTAAGAGTTGGAAATGTTCTGAAATGAGAATTATATATTGAGAAATACAAATTGAGAGATATTTGTACTCCAACTATGTTTGTTTTAATAATACTTATATATTAACATATATAGGGTTTTCCAATAAGAGGTGTTATTTTCGACATTTGACAAGTAGAAACTACGCCTTTACTAAAAATGGAACGATTCACGCTTCTACAACGAATTGAAAATTTTAAAATTCACTATAAAAATGGTGAAAATTTGGCTGGAACGGTTCGTAACATTCGAACATTTATGGGTCATCGTCAAGAATCTTCTCGAACCGCTATATAGAAATTGGTGAAAAATTTTAGCTATTGGGACAAGTTAGTGATGTGAAGAATAAAACCCGTGCACGTCGCTAAAGAACAGTCGAGAATATTGCTGTTGTAGCGGAAAGTGTTGAAGAAAACCCGGGTTTGTCCATTACTCGTCGTTATTTGGAATTAGGCATTTCACAAACGACTTTACAGCGTATTTTCCATAAAGATTTGTGTCTTAAGGCTTATAAAGTCCAGTTAACACAAGAACTCAAAACAGCCGATCATCAACAACGTCGTGTCTTTGATGATTGGGTTGTTGAAATGCATGAAAATGATCCAGTATTCCATCGAAAAATCATTTTCAGTGATGAGGCCCATTTCCACCTCGGTGGCTACGTCATTACGCAAAATTGTCCGATGTGGGGCTCCGAAAATCCAAGGGTTACTGTTAAAAAGCCTCTCTATCCTCAACGTGTGACTGTTTGGTGCGGTTTATGGTCCGGTGTGATGATTGGACCTTACTTTTTCGAAAATGAGGCTGTAGCAACAGTTACGGTGAATGGATTGCGCTATCGAGAGATGATTAACGATTTTTTATGGCCAAAATTGCATGGTATTAATCAAGACAACGTTTATTTTCAACAAGATGGCGCTACGTGCCACACAAGCAACGAAACCATTGATCTTTTATAGGAAAAGTTTCCGGACCGTGTTATCTCTAGAAGAGGTGATCATATTTGGCCGCCAAGATCTTGTGATTTAACACCTTACGACTTCTTTGTTTGGGACCACGTGAAAGATAAGGTCTACGCCTACAGTCCAGCGTTGATTCAAGACCTCAAAGAAGGAATTCATGAGGCTATCGAGGACATAGAGCACTTTGCCATTCGGTTATGGAAAATTTCATGAAAAGGATGGTCGTGTAAGTGTGGTCGTGGTAGTCATTTGCCTGATGTTATTTGGCATTATTAACGGCATATCTTCCTCTTTGTAATATCATCTTCAGAAATATAACAATATACAATAGTATTAAAATAAACATAGTTGTTGTATCTTAAATAATATCGAGAAACAACTATAAGAGCTTTCCCAAACGAGAATTATATAGTTGTGTTAGGTTATGACGGATTAGTCGAAGAAGTCATAGCGTTGAATAATTCATGGAAGCTCCGTCTCTGAACATAGCGTCAAGGTAGCCGAAATGGAACATTTAGCACTTTATTTATCGAAATGATACCAGCACGTTGACTAAATCGTGTGCACGTCTGGTTAGCCAACCCAGAAGGAAACCCTTGTAGGAGGAAGAAACGATAGGGTGGTAGCCAGTGTAATGTTGTGCATTATAGGAAAACGGGCAGTGTCATTAAGCTCATCGCAATCGCGCGTTTCGATCGCAATAAAGACTGTGCCAATATCGCTGCATTGGTGATATTCTCTCTTTCCGTATCTAATAAAAACATTCCTTTTACATAACCTAACCTAATATTCTTTACAGTCACTGTCTAAAAACCAATTTACTTTAAATTCTTTAAGTAGATAAGTAGGAAAAACCATGAAATGAGTTATTATTTTCCGAAAACTCGTAAATTATGCGGTTGGAAACGCCGCCCCCGAAAGTATTCCACGAGACGTTAATACAACGTAATGCGCCTAATGCTCAAATTGATGTCGAAATTTATGTTGCTGTAGACACTGTACCTACTCGTAGTAGGAGACGTTGGCAATTTACTTTAACCGAATTGTATTAGCAGCGCAGTCTTCCAAATTTATGTCGAAATACTCCACCCACCAAACTGCATCCGACACCCCCGACATACGACATACAGCGCATTGTAGCATGCACGACGACGTAGGTGGATTCATTCATGCGGGTTTCAACCGAGTTGTAAAATCATACAACGATAGCGCTAGTTCTACCAGCGCGCAATTGTTACAGCATGTCATTGTTGGTGATGCGCATCGTAAATGCATTTTCCGCAGGACACCTCTTGGTTGGCAGCCAGAAGATTCCGCCTGTCGCGCGATGAATTGTGCAAATGAGCAAGTGCGCCAGCAGGCTCGAAGACAAAGCGTTCGGAAAGATTGTCGCCGTTGCTGTGCAGCTGCGCGTCCTGCATGAATGTGCAAATGTGGGCGTGCAGACTTACTGTTAATTGGGAAATTAAATTTGATCACGCACCGCAGACGACGTCGCTGTTATTTAGCAAAATGCTCAAAATTGTTCTTGACCGCTTTGAGAATATATCATCTCGGGAATATGGAAAACTTTTGTCACTTCCACTTCTATTAGACATTCATGATTCTTCTGACTGCGTCGCCGACTCTGGCATTCTTCATTCATTATCCGTCGTCTTTTTCATCGTTGACGGAGTCCTTTCTGCGTTTAGAATGGGAAAGTCAATCAAGTTCTTATATCATACGGCAGCTGCCGCTCTCGACAGTTTGAAAATCCAAGTGGATTTCAGATTTTTCCACTCGTAATCCTCCACCCCTAATATTGGCGCTGAGTGATACGGACGACTAATATATCTCCATTTTGATTAAATTCAAATTGCTGGATTTCATTTATTTGATGACTTTGATGAATTGATTTATTTGCTGCACACATTGAATAGTCAATGAAAGCGCGTGATCTCAGAAAATTTAAGTTACGAAAGAGATTAATTCGTACTTTTTCGTCAGATGTACCAGGCTACTCACTTTAGTCAACTTCAACTTTCGAGCAAAACGGCGCATTTTGTTTGCGCGCCGGGTACCAAATTCAATTTCGTACTTTCGCTTCCAAAGTGCATGCACGTCCACGCCGTTCTCACACCAGTGTCTGGTCTCTCTTGTAAATTTTAGATGAATTTATGTGCGCCAAAGAAAATTGCTCAATTTTTTGCCGGCGTGTCCTTCGTCTACAGCCCGCAGGACGACTTACGAGCACGCAACGATGACTTCCGTGTGCCACCTGCCTTTTATCCTGCTGGTTTTCAGTGCGTGCATTTACACAAAAAGTCTTTACGTGTTTTTACTGACATAACGTGAAGCATAGAAATTCCAGAAAATGCGTGAAAATCTGATCTTTATAAGTGACTGATGTCTTTATGATTTGAGAATCTGAAACCTCATACGTGAATTCCACATCAGAAATGTATAAATTGTATTTATTTATATATAAACAGCAACGAGTGAAAATGTACTGTTTCATATTTTATCAGCAGTAAGAAAATACAAGCCGATGGATGTCGGCAGGAGTGACAAATGATGTTAGGTTCTAAAACCTAAGAGCTTTGTTTGATAAGGAAAGTTCTCTAGTGAATATAACAACAAAAGTTTCTTTGTTGATGACACGGCACATCAGCCTGCTTGTCAATCCTTCCACGTGGCTGCGTTTTGGAAAATCGAAATCGAATTACGCATTCCCCAGGCACCTGCATTAAAGCGAAACATTTGTAGACTATTTTCCATTTCCCACTGCGTGCGAAACCCGCGACGGTCTCTACGTAGTATCCAGAATGATCTCCACTATTCCGGATCGCACATGCATATCTAAAGCGAAGCCTGTATTTATTCCATTGGATAAAATGTGGGACACAAGACACAATAGCGGCTCATTGGAAATTCGGATTTAGATTTATAACATATTCAAGAGCACTTTGCCATCTATTTGCCGCTCGCTCGCGAACAACATGAACACATGAACAACAGCAATGGCACACTGTGTTTCCTGCTGTACCTGCGATTTTCCGTTTCATTTATCACGCGGATAAAAAAAGCGCTTTCATGGGAAAGACGGCTATACTTCAGTGGCGGTGTGAGCTCGAGGAGCGAACGAGACGCGTATTAATACGCCTCGAAGAGTTTTGGAGCGGTACATGGAGTGGTACCATTCAACAACAACAACAGCTACAACAATAACAAGAACAACATCATGAGTGTGCTCCTGGCGTACTGTAACGATGTAAAATATTTCAAGCGGTGATAAATGTTTTATTTAACAGCTGCGAGCTTCTATTTGTTTCAGTAAATCTTTTCCAACAGAAACGTAAAGTTAAGCGAATCCGTTAGCGTACCTGTAAATAACGGATAATACGAGCATATTTTATGACGGACAAGCGTTTTAAATTGAAGCGTCAGAAACGCGAGGTAATAAAAAAATATAACATTCTGTCAGTCTGCACTGCAGTTATCAGTTGTGGTAGTGGTGTGGTGGTAGTAGGAAACCAGCGAGTGAAATTTTAAAATACGTTCAGCTCCCGGGCCTCTCGTAAAAGCGGATGTGACATTAAGCGGGGCCCCGCTAAGCCACGGGGGCGAGAAGTGAAATGGGCACAGGCGTCGGCTAGATCGCTGATGCGCCGCTTGCACACAGGGGCGGCAAGTTGTTCGCATACATCCGCAATCAACGAGCTGTACGTCATAGCGTCCGACGGGTATGGAAAGCATGCCGCACCCGGCTAAATTGTATAGTCACGGTCACGTTGTGCAGTATGTTGTAGCTGGCTGCGCGATCGTTTGGGAAGCGTGCGAATTGGACGAGCAAGAACATGCGGGACATGCGGAACATGGACATTTACGTTGTATATTGAGGTAGTTATGAAGCAGCAGCTTATGGTGTATATACTGCATAGTAGTATTCCCTGCTGCACAGGCGGGCGTATACGCGTGCATCGTTTGCAGAATTTTTCAACAAATCTACTTAGGTGTGAGTTGGGTGTAAGGATTTTAGATGGGGATGTTAACAAGTTGTCTAGAGAGAAAAAAGGAAGTTTTGAAATATTGAGAAGCACTTGGTGTCGTTTACGTATTAAGTGTATCTATTACACAAAAGTAACAGTGACGGAAGGCTATAAAACTAATCAGAGTGATCGTAAAAGTTGCGTGTCTGACCTGGAGTAGGGTCATTTTAGGAACCGGATTTTCGGGTACCAAATAATTGAATTGAGTTTATGAGAAACCCACCAGTGCTGCGTATGGAAGAAAGATGGTAAGGAATTAGAAGAATCCTGATAATGAACTTAAGTTTTGTCGGCTATTGCAATGGGTTAGGTGTAAGGATTTCAGATAGGACTATTGAAATCTTATCTAAGGAAACAAAAGAGGTAGTTTCGAAATATTGAGGAAGACATGGTGTCAATACATAAAACTAATCAGAGAGGTCGCGGCAGCCTCGGTGGCGCATTGGTCAGCAGGGCCGTTCACCAAGCGCACGCTGGCTTGGAGTATATGGATCAAACCACAGCTGCCTTGCTAGTGATAGACAATACGTTACTGAGGTTGCCATGGGAGAAAGGACGGTCCTCGGTCATTGAATTTAAAAATTCTGGGCCGGGGGTGGTCGCAGTACTCCTCCTGCAAGGGAGTTAGTACAATGGGCCCAT
>JAODVP010090728.1:0-12547 GCA_025400035.1 Tetradonia laticeps
ATATATTTTTTTTTTTTATTATTTGGGCTTTTAATTACATAGGAAATGCAAGTTACAATTTATAAAGTTCTTCCTCTAGTTAAGAGAAACGAAATTAAATTTTAAAGATTTTGATCATATTTACAATTTACGTTGTCTAGCGATCATAATCAAAATCAGAATCAGAAATTTTGCGTATATTTATTAAACTCCGTACTGCATACCTCTGAAAATTTTCTAATTAATCACGTGGAGATCCATCTATCTAGTACAATAAGTACAATAAATAATATAATTAATAATGTTGTTTAGCTTATAAAATGATATATGCTGAATATGAGGATCAAGTTTGAAGACCGACCATCTGTGTAAACGAGACGAAAATATATTGCACATTATCCGAAAAAATGCAATTTTTCTTCTTGAATGTTAAATTAACTGCATACACGTGCATGTTTTCTGAAGTCTTATTTATTTTATGAAGTGAAGACAATGATTTGGCTTGTGGCTTTCTGACGTTTTTATTTCACCGCATTCAGGGAAGTTCCCAGCGTACTACATACGTACTACATATCTACTTGTTTGCTCATGGTTGAAATAAATTGCATTTATAAAAATATACAGATACATACATAACTTCGTTACCTAACTTCTTTCTACTGTTCTTAATAGTAAAGAGTAATTCTGTTAAAGCACAGGATAAGCATCAGTAATTGGCAATTAACGTATGAATTACATGTTGATGTATCATTGCTTCTCTATATTAGATATGAGCATCGAAAAATAAACACTCGGAATTTATTATCTAACGGTATACTTTCTTCGTCATTAAATTTGCACAAAGTTCCCCGAGTTCAAGATCAAGATATAGTCGGAATATCCAGCGAAATTATATAGCAGCCAACATAGAAGATGCTTCACGTGATGTTACTTGTTACTTTACCTTACCTCATCTGTGGAGAGTTGATTTAACTTTCAGTACATAATTTCAACTTTAACTGATTATGAGTAAACCTTACATTCTGTGCAGAACATTGGTGCGAAGGAATTTACAATCTAGCAAGAATCTTATTCTTGTTGGATGTGGAAAATTAACTACGGAGATAAATTGCTACCAGTCCACTTACTTATGTAAGATGCGTAAATGCACAGGAAAAATGAACTTAATTAGTGGCTTGTAATTAAGGATTATTTTCTGCGTTATTAATCATTGCGTTATAACTGCGTGCTTGTAAATGTTTACTATGTAATGCATTCTAATAACTACTACAGTATTAGTCTTTAGAAATATGTATGGATAAAAGACGTTGTTATGGAATATGAGCGTGACTATGGAATACTAAATCTCTTCAAATAAGTGCTAAACTCTATCCAGAATATTTTAGAACCACTTCGTTATCATATCTTTATTGTCACAAGTGGCAGTTGTGTGGTTTTCTTAACGGAAATAGTGTTTTACAATAATCTGAAATTAGTAAAGGAGCTTATTCTTTAATTCATTTTTGAAGGCGGGTAGATAGTAATTATGTTGTTATAACCTAACTAGACGATATTAGAATTGCCTTTCCGGTTATATATTTCAAGTTAGCTTGTTGACAAATACACAGTTAGTAGTCAGACATTAACCGATATGTAAATCCACACTGTATAAGGCGGTGGTTATGGAATGACTTCGTTGGTATGTTTTTATAATACATACGTGATTTATAATCTCATGTATACTGGATACCTAAGCACGAAAGGAAAATGGAAACTTAAAGCTATAAAAACTGAAAAAGATGCCCTATTGTTATTTTTATAGCAGTCAGCTTCCAAACACCCTGTATAATATTCAATGTATATGTGATTTTTGTATGTTTTCTATGCCATCATTTCATTTTATATCGACCAATTCCAAAACCATCGCCTTTATTAAATGTTTTCAAATTGGTAACTAACTATCGATATTAAAAACTATCATAATCATTATATGCGCCATACATACGTGTTGGTATGAAAGTACTTATTACAAAATCAGAATTATTTGCATAAAATAAAGTAGTATTCCAATACCACCTCCTTCCTTCTAATTAATTATAATAATGATTAGTTAATTATTATGTCCACAATAATAGAAAGTTTTATTTCTATACATTCTACCAGAAAGGAATCTAACACCTTTAGTGTAAATGTTTAATTTCACTTAATTATTTTTGGATTTATTAGCTTGTTTTCCAATCTAATAAAAGTGCAATGTGGATTTGAAAATGTTTCATTAGATGTCATACACTAACCGTGATACAGATAATAGATTTCTCTATTCCATTAGCGTCAGTGAGGTGAAACTACAATACTAATCAACCATAAAAGAAGAGAAATTTATTGCTGAAGTACCCATGGATTTTAGCAATTTTACGCGATTTATATCACTTGCCATCTCATCTCAGTTGTATGGACTACACCTTGGAAAGGAAATGTTGACATGCTTTTTAATTTTATATGGATCTACATATGTAGTAGATAAGTTTTGTCATTTCTATAGAAGCAAACTCGTAATATTTTCTCTTGATACATCTTGTGGTATAAAAAAGGTCTGTTTTCTATTCCTTCGTTTTCGGAAACTCATTCAGTAGTTTCTACCTTTTGCTGCCTTGCATTTTGCGTTTCACTAATAAGATTTCGATTTTCTCGAAGTCTCGCCTTCGCCTACTTTTTCTTTTTATTGGTAATTTAGGAAAACGTCGAAGTGACTTGTCGATAACGTGCAGACTTCTCTGCAATCAACACTAACAACTTTAGCATGCCGGATATCACTGGAAAAGGTTCAAATGATCTGCTTGATGAGGCCAATAATAAATAGTCTTTCACATCAGCATTACTATATGCTAAACTATCCAGTCTAACTTTACATTTTTAATTTTCTTGTTCCCTGCAAAAATATAATATAATTAATGGTGTTGTTTCAATGGTGATGTTCTTATTGAATTTATTTATACGCCGGTGTTTATTGTATTAAATTTTATGAGAAAGAAATTCCGCTACTTTCTTATATTTATGTCTAACTGTATCAAGAGAAATAAAGGCAAATGAAATGCAATTGTGTCATTTGTATCATGACCTCGTAAACACATTTGTAATAATAACTGTGTACGCTTCAAGTATGAATGCGTACGTGTTCATAATTGTATGACATTCGTCTGCATTCTGCATGTGCAATAACATGCAAATTCGTGAACTTCCTGTAAATACGTACAAGGATTCCATATTTATTTATATTTATATGGAGTTTATTCCAATTGCCAAGGCGAAGAATTAAGTCTTGACTTATATGTTCGACTTCATTGGGTAAATAAACTGAGTTTCGGTTGATATATGACTGGACTACTTGCATAAATCCAATTTCTAATTAATTTTGCAAGTGCAACTTGATGCGGGACAGTTTATCAACTGTACTTACATACTAAGAAAATTCCGTGTTTTAGGAGAAGGGTAAATATGGTTGTGTGATTTGATTAATTAACTCATAATTAAACACTTTACCTAGTGAATAATGAGTGAATAAAGTGGTAAATGCGTAAGCAATGAATGCAACGAACAATTGTACTGGTATAACTCGCATGACTTCAATGTGTTGTGAATAACTGTGTTAATATTTCGTGGTCATTGCTTTTGATATATGCTAATATAGCTATAGTTTAGACATGTGAATATCACTGCGCGTGGAATAGGGGTCAATGACTTCCATGCACACCACGATGACTGCGATATTGCTGTTATCCCTACTACTTATTTTCCTATATAACTGCTAGTAACGCAAGCCCTCACGGTCAGTATCTGGTCGACGTTCGTTTCAGTATTTATCAATTAACTTTCTTGTAATTCTAATTATTGATACTTTACAACAATGGTCGGCGAACGTTTTTTTTTAACATATTACCTCGATAAATACATATTTACTGATGTCGATTACTGACTTCGATTTTATATAGATTTGCGCTAAGTGCCCCACGTTGGGCGCCAATTTTCTTTTTATATCCCTGAATATAATTGAAATGTAAATATTAACTGTTTGATGATTTCAACCTATTATGAGGAACTCATATATGTCTATAAAACCATTTATCACTTACATTTGTATCTACAAAATTGTAGTTGTAGAACTTTAACCTTCATACTTCACGTGTAATTTACATTGAAAGTGGGTAAATTGTAAATATTTGCGGCTTATAGTCTTCGTTCAAGTAGGTCGTTGGCGGCATTGTTGTGCAATTTGTTTTTCCTCCTAGCAATGTAAGCATACAATACAATATTAATACATATTCCAAGTTTAAAGCAGACCATAAACATTGTAACGATTTTAAATCAAACAATAGTGTTCAGTGTGACTACACGCATGTTTCGATCGATTGATCACTCAACCGATAACAATTGTAATTTCCTCTCTTTGGTTAACAAATGGACGAGTCTAAATGTGACTCATAGAAATTGAAAGAATGGATGTGCATGATACGTGATGATATTCATTACCTAGTTGCTCATTGCACTTCGGATTGCAATAGTAGTGATTGCGCTTTCCTTTTGATTTCTACTTCGTTTTTACTTTCAACTATCTTTCATTGGTCGCTTTACAATTTAAATTGTTTAGCTTAGTACTTATGATAGATGTGTACTAATTGTAAGTAGAAACTAGGAAACCAGGCCGTATTTTCCACTTGCACCAGATGCCTAGATTAACAAATTGAATTACTTCTAACAAGGTAAATGAAATATGTTGTGGAAATTACTATGATGTGCATTTTTATACCGTGTATAATATAAGTTCTCGTATGCGAAATGTTTGGGAGAGTAGAACAATTTGAAAACGCATGGTGAAACAGGGAGGAAGCCTTTTATGTTTATTCGCTGACTTTGTGAGGGCGCAGTGCATCAGGTTACTGTGTAATCGGCTTAAATTCCTTTCGCTCGACTATTTCTGGTGTCGTGTTACGTTTTTTGTTTATGACGGAAAATATATAGACCAAACTACATATTTGTAATCATTACTTATTTTCTCACTGTTAATAGATATAATCGAAAATCTTAGTCATCTACGTACGTCCTAGATTTGAAAGTAGTAGCGTTTACACAGCTGAATTCTAAATATTTACTTTTGATATGATTACTCGTTTGCAGAGTGTTAGTCTGTGTATAAGTTACAGCTTATAAAAAGTAGGTTGTATTTACCTGATTACAGCGATGATGTAAGTTTTGAACGTCAGTACTTTAGCACTAACATGAACCATGCACATGGCACACTTGCGTGTAAGAATCTTCTCAATGGGCGTCAACGAACCAAACGGAAAGTGTGGATGTGGGCAAAGAATGCGGTTTGGCGAGCGTTTCTGATGAGAAGGAATTGAAGTTCGGTTACTTTTCTCCTTGAATTTTACATGCAATGGAATTCCTTCATTGGTCACCATGAATGCTATGAATGAAAAATCAATCTCAACGAAAACAATATTGCATGAAGTGCCAAATTCATTTTCCAGTAACAACAATGAAATCATATTCAATTTTGGGCAATACGATAACAAGTTGGCCATTTTACCTAGTACCTAGTACCTACTACGTAGTTAAGTGGAGGGTTACCTCACCTCTTTTGATTTCAATAAAATTTGGCATAATTTCTCAAAATTTGCCAAGAAAAATTAAAATACAAATTTTAAATTTTCTATGTTCAATAGTTTTGAAAATAGTTAGGATGCAATAAAAACGATTCCTTCGAAATGCAAATCAAAATTTTATATAGGGATTTTTCTCAGAGGTACATAAATGAAATTTTTCAATACAAAAAAATTATTATTTTATGACATCTATTTTGTACATATATTGTATTTTTATAATAATATATTTTTAAATTGTGTTTTTGTAGTACTGTACAAATTAAAAAATTATATTGAATTAAAAATCTAAAAATAACGTTTTTATGAGTGTATCTAAAAAGATGAAAATAAAGTGGTCAACTTCTATGTATGCATTACTCGCATTAAAAGCGTGGTGCGCATCAAAACACTAAGAATACCTTTAGTGCCGGTACTCACTTTATGTTATGGCGGATGCAAAATAACCCTTAAACAATCTCTGAATGTTTGTTGGTTGAGTTCCGACACACCCTGTATACTGTATCAGGCTATCGAAAAAGTAACTTCGCACATTCATTTTTAGAATGTGCATACAATTATAGGAAAATAGATAGAGACATCAAGAGCAAAACGTTCCAACTATTTTAAAACATTTTATCGACCAAAATTGATTCAAATATCATAACGTGAGATGAATTTTTATTTAACCCTATCGTCATCGACATTGATAAGGCAATGATTGCCTTCTGTGCGGCAAATGAGTGCTTCGAGCGCTAAGCTCGATGCGGCACATGTTAGCACAACGCACTGCTTCTATTCGCCTGGCAGGACGCGGTAATATAGACACCAAAATTTATCTCACATTGTGATAAGTGAATAAATTTTGCTGAGAAACGGTTAATAAAAAATAATTGAAAGGTTTCTCTAGTTATTGTCAACAACTTTGTCTGTAATTGTAACACACTGTGATGTTACTTTCTGGATATTATAAACTCGGAAGATTTACTAGTTATTCTAAAAAAATATTTAGGAATTCAAAACAAACAGTCATAAATATTTTTCCAAAAGCCCATTTTATTCTATTACATTGCGTCCAACTAAAAGCTTTGTACAATTAAAATTTCTCCTTCTTTTAATAATAATAATAATAAAAAAAAGAATTGACTGTGAACGATTAACTGTGAAACCTTCTCTGAAATTGGAAAAGTGATGTTTTCAATTTCATAGAAATCAGAGCGAGCATCTGTTTATGCATGCTATTATTTACGTTCTTGTTTATTTCTAGAAGATAATATAGTAAGCAATTGCTACAAATAAATAAGTAAATGCGAGTATAAGTAAACATTCATTCCGCTCTTTGCACATCTATCTGTTCACTTGTTAAATGATAAGATGAAACAAGGGGTTTCATTAGGAAACGATACAATTTATAGGCCGTAGTAGGATACGCATTAAGCAGTATACAGTATATATACACACTTAACGCAACTGCTTAAAAATAGCCGGCAGAGCGGGCATATTACATCGAAGACATTCGCGCACGTCAATATGATCTTTTCGACAATCAGTGCTATTCTTGCACTGGGTGTGGGTTTATCGATCTCGGCGACATGCCGACATCACTGGCGCATCGTTAAATCAACATCTCGTTGATGTCATTGTGCTCTAAGGAGATGAAAGTGGAGAGGAGGGATAAGAGAGATTAGAGAGTAGTGAGTAAAGAGTTGATCAAAGACTTTAACAGTTTGCAGCTGGGCTTAGATTATGGGGTATGAATTTTTAATTATGAATTAATCAATATTAATTTCCTTGTTGGGATCTATATTAATCTTAAAGTTTAGAGTTAATTCCTTACTGTGCACTAATTAAGCAATGAAGTAATTTCCTGGGAGGTGTTGTTTGTAACTTAAACTTTTGTTTACTGAACGCTAAACTATGTCAGTGATGCCTGGTATGCCGGAAAAGCCGGTCAAAAGTGCAAAGTAATCACCGGCATCTCAAAGCAAACCGTGTGGCATGCTGCATGTACCATGCTGTGCATCGAATCATTGTGTTGTGTCCATGATGATGAGAAAACAGCAAACGCCCGAAGCTGATTGTGAGAGGTATGAAGAAGTATGAACTTGACTGTTAGAAATTCCAAAGCTTCATACAACACCAACTTCCTCCGCTATGAAGTTTGAATGTTGAATTCGAATTTAGGTATTACCCCTTCACTGATAAAGTAATATAAAAGTGAACGGCTGTTCAATTTTCAACACTTTCATTATCAGCTGTGGTGTAATTTTTAAATATCGAATTTAATATTCTATCGTTAACTTCGTTTGTATTTAAAACAAATTAATGGTAAGTAAAAACATATTTAAAACTACTACCTATTATTCTGATCAAATAGAAAATGTAATGGTACATATATCCGCAATATTATTATGTATTGCGCTCACAGGTGAATTAAAAATTAAGTGAATGTGAACAAGTTATACTAGTAAAAGCCCAATGCTCTTAACTCTGAACGATTATTGTATAAAGGTCAAACACTCCATTTCTCACGTAATCATTCGTAATAATAATAATTGTGGTAAAGGTAGAATGACCAGCAAATTCTTTGAATTGTTCTAATTTCGTTATTATGTATTCTTGATTAAATTAAAGTTCGTTTTAAGATTCTTAGGAATGATGGACATTTATTTGAATTAGATACTTCATAGCAAAGCCAGGAATCAAAAGGGTTAAGAAGTGTTAGTAGAGTTTCTGGAACAGTTGTAAGAGATTTACCTGTTGCTGTTTCAGGAATATTAGAAGCTTTCGAACTTCTGAGTTTGATGTTATATAAAGAAAAGGATTATATAGAACAGTGTTTCTCAACATTCTTCATACTGCGAGCCTCGTAGTAGCAAAAAAAAATCGTGGTCCTATAATTCATTCTTCCATTTATCTAAGAAATAACCCTTGCAAAGAGATCCATACGTTTTTTATATCAAAATACTCAGAAAACATCCTGATCAACCTCTGAAAGTTTGTCGGTATAGTTAGAATTTCACGGTGAACAATTAGTATATTTGCAGCAAGCCAAGCCACGTTATACTGAACTGGACCTGAGAATTTTGCGCACAACAGGTACACGATCGGGATTTGTGAAATCATTCATCGCAGGTGTAAAGACAACTGAAGTAGTAGTAGTGGTGAATCCGTGATATTTCTGTATAATGATAGGCGTTCAATTATATAGTATATTGTTTATATTTCTATGCTAACTGTCAAGACGTCTGTATGCGCAGATTTTATAGCTCGCAATTTCATGACGCCTGCAATTGTTAGGTCTGTGCGCAAATTTCACGACACCACTCAATTCACTTCTGCATACATTCTTTTCTATCTGACTTTGGATCATTTAAATGTCGGTCTCTACAGGGGCGGGACGAAAATATCATGTCCACAAAACAAAAATACCTTGGACTTGCAAATTGAATTTTGATTTTCAACAATGTACGCCAAAATCAAAATAACCACATTTCTGGATCTAATTCGACGATGGATGAATATTAATCGTACAAAATCAAGATCCATTAATATCAACTACTAGTCGAAGATTTGTTCGTCATGTCTTGTTAACTTTTTCTTAATATAATTTTTATACCTCCTTCGACCTACAGGTTGAAAACGGTGATGAATGTCTAAATTCTATGGACATGTAGTAATTAATATAGAATTAACTGTCCTTCCTATTATACTTTTATTATTTAACCGCAAATTTAACCACGCGGCAATGTGTAAAAAGAATAAAATTAGACTGAAACAAGTCTCTAATTCAAAGTAAATTTAAGGTATCATGCACATAAAAGTTAATTGTAACTTAGACATATCAAGACATAAGATAAATAAAATATATCTTAGTATCCAACTACATATATACCTAGTGAAATTACATTCTAATCATGAAGTTAACGTAGCCGTGTGAATTTTCCACTCTTATGTAAGAAAATTCTACTATAATATGTAACGGTCTGGCAAACCACCTCGGTGCAATCTTGCACGGTTGCACGATTCATACAATTCGAGCATAAATTATAGTGAAACATTATTTTCCCTATTTAAAATTCAGACTACTATCACCTACCTACGTACGAAAATGAAGGTTTTCTTCTTATTTGCGAGCGAAAAAAATTACTAACATTTAAGGTGTTTGTTTCCTATATAACTTTATAGATATTGATTTTCTATATTTTCTTCCTTTGGTGCATTATTTTACCCCTACGGGTCGTGCTCGATAAATCGTTCGTAGTTGCTTGCGGCCTAGAATATTGTAAACAAATGAAGCACGATCCTTTTCAATTATGTATTTTGGCAGCCACACCACAATCTTGAATATAAATTCAAAACCTATAATCATGTTTTTGGGAAAATGAAAGGCAATCTTGTAAGTCAGTGCTTCCCAACCTTTTATGTCTGGCGACCTACGTTCTGATGTTTTTTCATATAGGCGACCCATCTCTCATATCAGATGAAAAGGAAAACTAGCAAATAGCAAACAATGTACGCTACTTTGCTAGTGTTTTTCAGGCTTTTGTAACTTATATCAAAATAATTATATGTGAAATTGCTTTTTTGATGGGAAAACTTATTTTCTAACCTACAAGTAATAGAGATTTTGAAAGTTAGGTTAAATTACAATAGTTTAAATACGCATGTCGGGGGAGGCAAAAAAAATGAACACTATATCCAAAGCGCACATTAACGGACTTCGACTAATCCATGGATATAAAAATTTCAGAATGGAAAGAACTACGTACTTATAAACCAAAACCATATAGAATTACAAAGATAGAAAATTGCATTGATCGCATTGATTTGGATTATAATTCGTATATACTAAGCTGGCTCTAAAATTTTAACGCTAAAATTTGGGGACCAACAAACCAAGCGCCAAACTGAATGTGCACAGTAATGGGTCGCACTTAAGCGAGGGGTTACTGTTTTTATACCAATGTTTTTGGTTGAATATGTTGTTATACGATGAGTTGGGAATAACGTTCTACTTGTAAACGGGATTTTTAATTTGGTGCTGATAGGAATTGAACGTTAGGTTTGTAGTTATGTTTGTAGGTTACGTTTTAATAGTCAGATTCCAAATTTGATTTTTGACTGAACAATTCAGTCCGTAAAGTAGCAATGATGGTATTGGAATATTGGTAAGCTGAATTAAGATTGGAAACTTTTATAGGTCTGGTTAGTTGCATTGGAAATTACATTTATTGAGAGAAGAAGTAATCAATTGGCAGGTAACAATGATAATATTTGCAAGTTTTGGAAAAGTAAATCAAAGATTTGAAAATTTTGCTAAATTAAGTCTGAATAGATAGGTTAAAAATTTATATCAAAAATGCAAAATTCCTATGTTAACCTTTAAATCTTATCATTGTAACCTAAACATCAATTTTCTTCTCAAAAGTAATTTCTACGTCGCGACGCACCAGTAATTCGCCCACCGGTTCAGAAACACTGATAATTAGGTAATTCTCATATTTTAGAAAATTATTGAGCTTTGTCGTCGATCCAAATTACCTTGCTTTTGAAACTCAAATGCCGTATTCTACTTGACATAGGGGCGCTATTTATTAAAATTATTAATACATTTACAATGGTTAGGGGGCCCAATTATCAGCAAGGGGCGACGGTCACAAAACGTTGAGTAATCATTGTATAGTGATGTAACCTGAAAGGGACTTTTCCCCGAGTTTCTTCGCGATCCAGGGTAGTGTGGATATGGATAAAAAAAAGAGGATAAGATCGTGCAGTTTTCCTAGTTTGGTCAGATGTTGGCTCACAGCTTGACACCGCAGACCATTCCATTTCAATTTTAGTTTTCGAAGCTTGACTCTGCTCGTGCCTCAGATGTAAACGAAGTATTAAAAAGAGCATTTTGGGCTTTGCTTTCTTTGAACAAAATTCAGTCTATTTTCAGTTGCAAAGTCAGAAGGTGATAGATAATAACGATAATTCTACATAATAATGTATATCTTCTCCGTAATTTATTTCTTAACATTACCTCTTGTAAATACGCGGTTTAGGATTTTGTTGCACTGTGCGATTTATTAAATGTTGATTAATTAATGTTTAACGCACCTACTCAGAACCTTGCGCAGTTATTAAGCACACATTATTTTCCTAATTGGATTAAACTGACGAGAATTATGAACCATATAAGCATTAACACTATTTATGGTATGGACAATTAATAATTCATTGACGTTGTTTAAATCTATGATATTTGAAAGTACTCTGAAGCATAGGATCTAAGAACCCCAAAGAACAAAAAAAAGTTACCATTATCGATATCATATTAACAGACCGTAACTTTATTGTGCAGTGCAGTACAGTGAATAATAAGCTGCTGAAATACCACACTAATAAGTTCATGAATTCATGACTAAATGCTCAATGCGCTTGCATTTCAGTCCTATTGTATTTATCATATTATGACTTTATGTCTTGTATTGTCCGAGTTTCTTAAAATGCTTTTGAATAATTTCAAACAGCATTCAAATTGTGTTGTATAGAATAGGCACTACAGTCGTTTATAGGTTTTAGTGACAATGAGCCATAACTTTATGAACTTTATCAAAGTCTGTTGCGTTTGCATGAATTGAAGTTTTTGAATGGATGAGTGTGCGAACGGAACGTGGAATAAACCAATGAATGTGTATACTGTTAGGTAACATACTTTTGGTTCTTTAATAGAACTACAGTAGGATTGATTTAAAATGACGCTGTTTTTGTATTACCGAAAAATACAAAAACCTTTGTTAATCATGCGAATTAGGCTCAACAAAGGTTTCGGTCAGATATATAGAAAAAATTGGAACTTGAATAAAGTCCAAAGTTCAAATGTCAATAAATCATAATGACTTAGCAAATGTGATAATTGTCACCTCTAAGTCGAATGTGTTCGAATTATTAATGATTAAGAT
>JAODVP010090750.1:0-31274 GCA_025400035.1 Tetradonia laticeps
CGAGGTTTCAGTATATTCATATCAAAAGTTATCTAGCTCAAAGTACATTTATTGAGAAACTTAATAAACAATTTCCAAGTTTTATATTCAAATTTATCCACGTGTCCCTCTAACAACTGCACTGTGTACTGGTTGTAGGTGAATACAAGCGGCAGTTACTACCAGACCGGATGTCCGGATGTCAGCGTGTGGGAGTATAGTACATGAGGTAAAAACACTTCCGCCCAAACCGGATGTGTGTTGCGTAAATGCTCCACTTTGTTCTTTTTGCACCATTAAATATCGTTAAATATTTATAGTAAAAATTTATGTAGGAAAAGAAATCGCTATGTATTTCCTTACATAAAGTAATACAAATTAAGAAATTACTTTCAAAATTCATATAGTTCCGTAAAATTGGTTTTTAGTGACTTCCCGCAGTGTAAGTCAAACAATATTCCATCATTTTAGGCAAAACTTAAATCGTAGCTTTAATCCCAGAGAATTAACCAGGGAAATTTAAATTATTTAAATAGTTACAAATGATATGAACAATTTACCCCCAATTTTCTGATAAAAGCATGGAAAATTCCCTTCAATTGTTCGCCAAATCCAAAAATTGTTGATACATTTTTTATTTTACCGGACTTAAAAGAAATATTAGTACATGAATTCACTTCAAAATTCAAGGTATGTAAAAAAGCGATATGTAGTGAAATTCAAAAAAATGTATGGTTAATTTATTTATAACCAGCCCATCCCTACATTACTTCCGCGAACAATACTAGTCCTAAAATGCAAATGACTCGTTGCAACCCACACGCTAATACATATTCACATATCAAAGGTGCGCCAAATTCGGATTATCAATTTACTCTCCACTGGGCCGCAATCCAGCGAATTTACGACAGCGCTTAACAATGCTGTGTTTCCGTGCTCTTTATTGATATTCACCTCATTGTGCTGCTGGCAATAGGCGTCTCGTAGGCGATTAAAGCATCGAATGCATGGCGTAGTCAAAATCGTGTGGTCGTTGTGCGACAGCAAATCAATCGCGAGCGCTGGCGCTATCAATGAAACAATTCCGCAATGACCAACGCAACTGGTTGGACGCCGATAAGCCCCACGCAATTACAGTAGCTGCAATCACGCAAAACTTCGATAAGGAATGCAATCAATCGATTCGGGTGCGCCGACTGCACCACGTACATGCACATGCATTGCAATTCTAACATTCACGCCGCACCGAAATATGTCAACACCGCCTCTCTCCATCCTGCGTAATAAATTATGATGCGATGCGGCGGAGCAGGCGAAAGTCCATTAGCGGCAGGTTGTTTTTCGGAGAGGTTTCGCAAGGCGGTGCCGGCAAAGCAAACAATCTCGGCCCAAAGATGACAAGCGTCCACCTGCCTGCCGAACCCGCCGAGCGTGCAGGCCATTGCAGTGCGCCGACGTGACCGCCATCGATAATCCCATCTTACCGGCGAATATCGTGAATCAGCGAGTGCTCGTATGCACGTTGTTGGACTTCATTAAGTCAACAACAGTGCGGATGCAGGAATGCAGGGGAATTTCATAATTTTATGTTTGTGATTCGCAAATCGTAATACACGGACTAAGCAGTCACTAACTAAATGATGAGACTTGCTTGTTCATTAGTATTTGGTTAATTAATTGATACGGACGTGAACACGTCTTTAAATTTGGTAGAATAATATGTAGGTAATCCGGAAGTCGTAAGTTTTCAGATAAATCAAAAGCCGCAAAATATCATCAAAGTGGCGGCGCTTCCCCTGTCACTACGCACAATGTGTCAGCATTCTAATTACGCTTAATGAATTGTTTAAATCCTCCACCTACGTGATGGTATAATTTCGGTTTGGATCAGAGGAGTACCTTCTGAGCTACAATACCAAACCGTATCCCCTTAGATTTACTTTTACAATTTATGATGGACTACAAATGTTACCGTACTTATTACAGCAAGCACGTTTTCTAAACTACATTAATATAGAAAGTAAACCTATCTGCTGAAACATATTGGGAATTTCATAAAAATATTTTAATGGACTATGTATTAGATAGAATATAGAAATTAGTTTTGCTGCATCTGTTTAGTTCCAGGCTGTCAGCAGGTAACACACGCTGTTATTAACTAGAAGCAGATAGTCCCTCTAACGGTAGGCGAACATCTGCTCCTGCAGATTGCATTTTATTTTCACGGAAGTCTTGCTCGTGTTACGCACGTTTTATCTATTTACACAACCTGGTGTTATCCGCACGCGAGCCACTTCCTTTTCAGCGTTGCTAATTCAACACTAATGAGTCAAACCTTAAATAAAAAGTGTGAGTATTTGAAGCATGAATTGTATAACCGCAGTAAATATTAGCAGTCACTATCTTATCAATGCAGATAACGATGCGTCATGCTAGCTAACATTCGTCGAAAGTTTAAATGTACATACCTGTAGTTTAATATATCTTAATGCCCATAGCAATACATCCTTAATTTTGCGGACCGACATATTCATAGCGCACAACTCGGCCCTAGACTAAATTTGCAAAGTGGGGAAACTCGGAGTGGACGAATGCAAGCTGATTAGTTCTAGTCAAAGTGCGAGTTAGGTTGACGAAGCCAGAAAGTTGGGATGTGCTCCAATTCATGTAGAGTTAAAATGTTAGCAGGTGTGGAGGATGTAAATGTAGAACCAGATCGTATAACTACGAGCATGCAACTGAGACGAACAAATTCAGTGCCTCTGGCAACTTGTAGCACAAAATGTATCAAAACATTATAATCCACAACAATAAAAATGAATTATGTACAGAGGCGCCATATTTCGCTGCAAATTAATTTTGAATTCCAGCAATGCAAACATTTTACGAGCCATGTTTCTCTCCATCCGGCTGTAGTGAAAAGCTTCAATAGAATTGGTAATCATAGGGCGCACCGAATTAATTCCAACGACATGTCACCACCACAACACAATTTATTTCCACTACTTCCCATCTGTGACCAATAAATAACCAATAACTATATAGGAATGAATAAACAATGCCACGTACAAATTAACAATTTATAATTAATCAAGCCAGGCATTCAACTGAGAATTTGTCAATCATGAAAAAATAAATCATTTATTTCAGGAACGTGTCACCTTTCCAATTTGTGGGAAACTAAAAAAAGCTAAGTAAAAAAGTGTAGGCTTGGAAAAAACATCATAACGTACAATAATCTCATTTTTTCACAATGAATTGGCACCTTTCCCTCCTCCTCCTCCTCGGACGCGGAAGATCGCCGGCACGATTTAACATTTACAAGAAGATGGAAAGTTCAAGACCTACTTTCTCATTCGCGCCGCGCATTATTTACTGAATAAAATATCGTATTGTGGTAGTGCGAATGCGGTTTACACGGCTCTATCTGTGCACAGCGTGCACACCGTACGGCGTTCCAATTCCGGATTTATTTCTCCGCTGAAGAAAACCACATATGCTTCACTACGCATTTCAATCCTAAGTCTATTTCACTATTTCACTACGTGCATTTCACTGTAAATGCGGCTTAAATTATTGCGCTTTAAAATAGTCGGATGAAATTTACAAGCTGAAATTTAAATGCCGGCTTCACTTCTCTAAAGTTTTAGCTTAATGGAAAAAATTAATTGATTTGAGGTTTTACGACTTGACTTTTAGATTAATTTATTACTAGTAATTAAATAATTTTCGGTAAGACCACAAAGATTCCACGTTATTTTTGTCCCTAAAACTATTTATTGATCGTAAAGCGCACAATTTTACTGCCATAATGTCGGCGTTCTCATGGATGTTAACATTGTGACTTGTGACAACATACTCCTCAACAAAACAATTGTTGCGCTCTTGTTTCAACAGTTCCTTAGACATGTCTTCTACATTAGGTTGAATTTTACCTGCAATATGCAGCTGTAACTGAATACAGTCAGGTTGTGATATTTCTCAACTCTGGAGACGGTCTTGCTTTTCTCTTGTGAATAGTTTATGCACATGGTTTATGGAGAGAAATGAAGCAAATGAAGCCCTAGAGTTAAGTGTGGATATTTATGCAAAATCTCGAAAAACAAGTGTCAAAGATTTAAGTATGTCCTTGGGAATGTCCCTCACAATGTCCGTCACTGATGAGCAGTTTTCAACTTTCAGTTCCTATCGGAGTGCCCCAAAATTAATCATAATTTGAGATGAAAGCACAGAAATTTGGAAAGAGACTTTTACCACGATTCAAGTGAAGACCGGTATAGACCGGTAGTGAAACCTAAACTCGTTGTAATTCTAATATACAAAACATTGTAAAATTTGTTATGGACTAAAGAGTGAAAATTAAAAAGTTCCAATGAATTTAGCATAATTCAGAGCATCAAACTCAAATATTGTGATCAATTAATAGATTTTGCCCGTGGCGTGACCACTTAGTGCTCTTTATTCCTTTTTCCCTGATAACCCGTAAGCCGGAAACAAGAAAAACGCGGAAATAAAAGTAAGGCATTTGCAGTCGACCCGACAGTTCCATCCTTAATTCAATCTGTCTTCTATTCCGACCCCACAGGCTTCGCAGTGAATGAAAAGCACATCGGATAAAATAGCCCTATGGTCTGTGTAGACAAGGCAAATTAACGCACATCGAAGCCGTAAAACCACGCGAAAGGAAGCGCTCGATAAAAACATGACACTTATCTGATTAGACCCGAGACCTGAGCAAATGCATTTTTCTTTCTCCTCGGCATTGGCAGGTTGTTGAACCGAAATTATCGCAGTTATAATTTACTTAACATTTTGTCCTTCAACAGCATGTAAAACTTTCTTCACTGCATTCCTGGCTGGCTACAAACGCGGATAACGAATGGTGAATAACGAAATGGATGAGAAAGCGTGACGTACTGCGGCTGGCGGGGAATTGAATGCAATCGCAATGCAATGCGGCGCAATGTGAATAAAGCAATGAATGCATTTTCCCGTCGGGTCTGCGCTCGCAAGCCGCGATAAGCTGTAAATGCACGGTAATGTTTCTCGGAATGAGCGATGTCTGTCGATTCCCGCGCGGCCGCGTTGCGAGTCTGGCGTTGGCCAAACTTCCTCATGCCCTCAGATCTGAGAAACGCAGAAACATGTAGATCGAATCCAGCTGTAGATCGAATCCTAGCATGCAAGACTCGCAACCAGCTGAAATTGCCACACAGCAAAAAATAAATCAAAAGCCCCCAATTTGCAAGTCAGCATGTTCACTGCGCCGTCTGCAGGCTCCGGCAAAGGGCAAATAAAAGATTACGTAAAAGCGGGAGGTCGTGACTCGTGACACACGTGACGCTGAATAGCTGAGAGAGTCAACTCTTGATCTCGGGCGAAAAGTATCGAATGGCCTCGGCGTACGCGGCATGTTTGTGTATATTACGACGCGGAAAAATGCGGTGCGCGCATTCCGGCCGCGCGGTACGGTGCGCCCGGAATCGGCCGACCATGATCCTAGATTTATCTACGGCCTGCACACGCCGGCACTAAGTATGTGCATTGCTCGCCGATGTGCACTGGAAATGCGCACTGAGCTTGAAACTGAGTTGCATCCAAGTCGAAACGGAGTTGAGTGTTGCGACCATGTTGGAAATGTCGAGAGAGGAGCACGCTGTGGAAGATATTCTATAGTCTATTCAGCAGAAATTGTACTTGGGGCTGAGTGTAGTGGAAATCATCAAATTTGCTATTGTTTACTTAGGCAATATTCGATTGAGCCGTGTAGAATTCAATTCAGCAGAATTTGTGGGTGAGACCTCATATTTCAGCTTCCGATTCCGGAATTGTCTACTCCCGGAACACGACGCTAGACCCTGGTAAATAGTATACTGAAAACCGTTCCTCAATATCGTTAATATGTAGTTATATACCTATAGTGTGCGTGCTCTCTAAAACTACAATTTCCTCGTTCTGTTTGCCAAAATACAGGAGAAGTGAATATTTGAAAAGAACAATTTTGTCTAAAGCTGCGTCCAGATCTGATCCACGAACAGAACAACGAGCCGATCCACTGTATAATGGTGTAACTTGATAGTCCAAGCGAAAGCGCTGCGTTTCTCGCGCAAAACGATCATTCTTTGATGCGGTCCGACACTGCCCTCGCTGATCTCGCTGGAGATCAAATATATTTAGTATTAGATTCACCTCGTTGAAATCATTCGAAAAGTATATCTGAAAACGTTTTCGATACTTTTTATTTCCATAATTTTGTAGAAACCTTTCGCAAGTCCGGGCTTGCTCCACAAACCGAACACGCAACATTGTATACCATTGTATGGCGATGTAACCTTACACTCCAGCGAACTTGCTGGCTATCCTAGGTATACAATTTTTACAATGAACAAACAACACGATCTCGCTATGCTTTTGATACGTTCCAACACTACTGTGGATCGCCAAAAACACATCGTAAAGATCGCGGAGTATGAGGTTATATTACTATACAGTGGAAGTTCGAGTAGAACTTCTTCTATGTTAGTTTTCGTTTAGTAAGTTTTTGAAAATAACTCTATTCTGTTTCTCTTTGCGTGGATAATTCTCTAATTATGAACTCCAGCCTTTATAAAAAAATTTGCTATTTTTCATTTTATAATTTAAAATTGAAACAAGGTTTGGAGCTACAATTAATATATATATTTAACAAGAGGCAACCCTCAAGAGCTGGGTTCCAGTTACTATTATATAATATAGTTACTATATCATTAATATTGGTGAAAGTTATTTCAATTTTGCGGAGATCAGAGCTTTTGTTCCCTTTTGATTTTCTGGCTATTTTCATGTCCGCACGGCTCCATCAATAGCAAAAATCCTGAATATATGGTAGATTAGTTCATAGATAAATATGTAAATCCATAGTCTAGCAACTTAACAAATATTTGAACTATGTATGTATACTACACACACGAAGTAATGTAGATTTTAAATTAGCAAAGCAAATTAGACATTGTTTAATTTTGTCTGTTGATGTTTGGCTTGCCAACAGGCAAAAAGAGAAGCTGGGAACAAAAATAAGTCAATAAAAGAACAGAAAAGATTGAATTTAATATTCCTACTTCTAATTTTCAACCAATTGGCGTGGTAAAGTTTGTTACCAAATTTGTGACCTTAACCAGATTTTTGTGTCCATTCACAAGAAACCATACAAAAAAATAAAATCAAAGTCTTCATAGCGTCTCACCTTCAGTGAGGTCTGGGATACCAAAATATTTTTTCTCTATTTGTAATCTCTATTGAGCCAAATGTAGTTCCCCGAGATTTGTATTCTCATGCACAAGAAACCATAAAAGTAAACGAAACTTAAAACCAACGTTCTTCTCACCATTTTTTACCTTGACAATGATTATATTTATTTTATTTACTAGACACCATCGCGTGCACTAAACAGCAAACCACAAACCGCAAACTGAATAATCGCAAAGTACGCATAATTAAGTAAACTAATAACACATGCCTATCATTAGCAACGTGCGCTATTGTGCAGCGAACGCACCTCACGCAATCCTCCGGGAGACTCATCACATTGCATGTTGGAGAGAAAAACCGTCGTCCAATTCAACTGCGCAATTCAACACAACAACTTGAAACCGTTCGCGTAAAACCCGAAACAAGCTCATAACTTGTAAATTCCACTCGCAAAACTTCAATATTTGCATCACAAACAACGAGTCCTAACCTTAGAGACAATGCGTCTGAATTCGTCTTCGAATTCGTGGCTGTAGATGGCTTTGCAGAGTGGAAGGCACGTATTAAGTTGCTCCGCGTTCCTCCTGCTGGCGGCTGCTGGGTTGCTGGGTGCTTCTTAGGCTGTTGCTCTTTCGCTGCGCGGTTACACTAGGCTCTCATGCCTTCATTCCTCCGCCGGTCGAGTGGAGTGCTTGCATTTAATAATCCCACGGCATAAGGCACAAGACGCACAAGACGAGACTTGCAAGTTACCAGCCCGAATGGTTTCCAGTGGACACAAACAACGCATTTGCCTAGCCTACACAAACTCACAATTGCGGCTTATATTATGCTCCTGCGGACACTTATTAAGCCACTCGACGCTTTTTCAAACACAACAACGCACAAATTCCACAAGCGAAGTATTGCTGCTGAGTATTAGTGCTTAGACCGAATTAGAAGCCACCACACTGCGCGATTATAACACGAGCAAGATCACTTTTTTCACGCACGACGCGAAGAACGCGCAACTCCAGCCTGCTGCGTTTGAAAGCCGCAGCGGCGTACAGAAAACCGTTGCGGTCGCACAGAAAGGTACAACAGCAAGCCGCGCAAGTATGCCGACCAACCTGCGCCAGGTAAGCTGACTTATCGAAGTATCGCCGAGAGTGGGGACTTAAGTCAGCAACGCGAGCGTCGCGACCAACGGCCGCATTTAAAAATCTACAAATTAATAGCACGCCAGCGCTTAATACACATTTCATTATGAAAATATTTCAATGTTAAATATTTCACGCGTTTATTATTCAAAAAGTAGATATACTTATATTACCTATACGATTAGATAGGATTATGCTAAAACATTCTCTCCGGTTGCTGAGCACTCCATGCAAGCGACCAGTTTGTTTGTATTCACGTCGCCCACGCGTTTCACCGCTAAGTGACTTAAGTCAATTCTACATGTAGCCATGCTCTATAGCTATATAGTCAGCTATAGGTATAGCTATAATAAACATTTACCTTCAATACGAGTATGTCTGCCTTTCGCTCGACGCCAATGTGTTTAATATTTGGCCACTCCATTCAACTCTTGACTTAAGTGACTCAAGCATGATACTTAGCCAAAGCAAATAAATGAAGTATACGCTTTCGTGTACTCTTTCTTCAGATATTCAACACCCAATAAATAAATGACATTGTTTTGACTATTGAAATAAAAAGAGATGTGTATTTGGTTTTTAGAAAATATTTAGTTAGGAGAATCCTAATTAAGATAATTTTATTTTTCGGAAGAGCAGTGATAGAAAAAAAACCGACTATAACTTAACAATAACAATGAAATCAAATTGTCATACAGCACACTGAATAGACGACTTTTATGTTCGCGCATGCGCAATCGACGTATCTTAAGTCTAGTAGGTTAGGTTAGGTGCCTTTTGTGCTATCAAAAATTCAACTTAAATACATATACATGATGATTTTTTTTTATTTCTCACACATGCGTAAATGAAATTAGTTAACTTTCAATATCGCTATGTATCTATTATTCCTATAAAGTTATAATTTGAGAAAAAATTAAATTTAAATAAAACAAAATGTTTCTTCCTTTTTTTCTATAAACATAAACTCACGATTTTCATTAATTAATGATGAAAAAATAGAACCTTGCGTGGATCTGATATTATTGCGCAATATTCTACAAATTTCAAAGATTTTCAATCACATTTTTTTATCCGGCGCGTTTCACTCGATCCTGCAATCCGAGCACAGTGTTATTGTAAGTCAAAGTCCTTCGCAAAGAAATTTTGTGCAAACTAATTTTTGTTTGTATAATAAATATAAGAAATATTTTGTAGACCTATGGCGTTTTACTGCTTACGTCCATGCCACAGTTACTTTCGTTTGTTTTTCTTTTACTCGTTTTCCACTTGTCGAAATATGCATAAAGTTAGGGTCCCTGGACGCCGGTCATCGCCGGCCATGGCGGCCGCGCCGAGAAAACGAAGATGCGGAGCCGCATTCCAACAGGTGTTTGTAGGTTAAGGAATTTGGCTCGTCCGTTTCCTCCGGCTTCCTCAGGCCGCAGTTAAATACGACTGCCGTGGCCACGGATAGTCGGCGGTCGACCTAGAGACTCGAATTCTCTGCACGCAGTCTTCGCGGACGAGATGAAGAGACGTAAAGTGCTTTATAAATACATTCACGTTTAGATTTAATCAATTTTTCTGCTATGAAAACACTCGAAATGGATCTGGCATCATCAGCGCCAAGCATAATATTATTTTCCTTATCAAATAAACACAGTTTGTTGACAACCACTTACAAAGGTGGAAGTGGGACTAATATTTTCCCTTAGAATATCAATCGCTTCCAGCAAATAGCAATTTGCAAGATTTATACTTATCTAATAACATTTCCATGCATAATTGTGTCTTGAAGCTTTCCAGCTTCTTTGAAACCCATGAAAAAACGCGCATAAATCCCACTCGTTTGCATCTGACGTTGCTGGCTTAACCACGTGATGAATTCTATTACGTGCTGGAAACCATATTTCGCTGCGCGTCGCGACGGCACGCTTCCAAAGTGAAATTTCATTAAAATGTATACGAGGCTGCCGCGCTCGGGGGTCCGGTGGGGAAGACCCACACTCGTTTTGAGGGAACTTCGTGGAAGTTCCATCACGTTCGCGGGGAACTCAACCTGCGCCGGGCAATTGGACTCGTCTGCTCATCCAGCTCGTGATGGTTATTATCCTGGCGAATGTTCAAACCCTGACATATGAAGCAAGCTGCGGACGGGCAAGTCAGAGACGTTGGCGAAAGTGTCATTGGCACGATGCCGGATATTCAGTTTCGCCATTTGCCTACATTTGCCGGCATTTTCATTCATTTCCAGTCGTTTTATTATGACACTGAAGTGTTATTCCTGCTATTTTATTAGTGTCTATTTTGGGATCTCTTTTTCCGTCCATCCGCTCAATAGTTTTCTTTCAGATTATATAAGTTAATTCAAAACTGCTGAAAACCAGCATTTTGTTTGAGTATTCGGTTCAGCAGTTCCAACTGGAAATGGCCCAAAGTAAGTAAAGTTACTTCTTACAAGTTCTCAAAATAAACCTTTAATTAGCCTGAGTACATAACAATCGCAATTGTCCAATAATACAATGATAAATGTTCGCGCCGTTTCGGTAAGCTACTAACACGCGCTAAAATCAGTCAGGACGAAGTTCCTAGACCTTACTCTGCTCCCAATGGGCGCGATTTAAATGCGCCGCGAGCGCTTTTTCCGGAAAGATACAAAAGGTAAGAAGGTTTCTACATAAAATGCGGGCGCACGTAAACCCAAATCTGCTCTCAAGCAGGAGGTTTCAGTCGAGAGTAATTGAATGTTTGTCTTTTTCTCACCATCGCGTCTCCACTTCGTCCTGGAAGCCTTCAAGCGATAAAAAGGTGATGTTGAAATAAAACGTAAATCAAGAAATCTTGAAACTTTTAAAGAAAAATGAATGTTTAAGAGTGCAAAGACAAATATGCTTAGATACTTGCTGATTAAATATCAAATGGATGTTTTTCCACTTTTAAAAATTGAAATTTCAATAAACCGCTGTAGTGCTTAAGGTACTTCTGTCCACTACATGCGATGTGTCAGCATTCTAATTACTCGTAATGAATTCTTTGAAGCTTCATATATGTAATGGTATAATTTCCGTTTGGATCTGAGGGGTACTTTCTGAGCTATAATACCAAATATCAGTGAAGATGGCGTGGGAAGCAGGTGTGAAAATAGACCACTTTTAGTGGAGCTAGAGACCTGAAAATATTAGGTAGATATATCGATTGAATGATGTGAGTAGGAAGGAAGGAGGTACAATAATGAATTAAATAAGACTGATGCGGAACTCAGGTCGAATCATCTTTGTAAGCTAAGATTGTGTGGCTGTGAAATACAATTTTAGTAGAGCAGCAGGGCTTAATATATGTAGATTTGCAAATATTCTACATGTTGTTCAAATTTGATCTACACAGATTCAACAGATTTGCAATAAAGACTACAAGATTACAAGATTAATATGTTGTTTTAGAAACATATAAGTTATAATATTATAATATAATCCTTAGAAATAAGGTTTGCAAAACGTACCAAATGCATCCGCTTGTACAAGCCAAGTTTAAAAATTGGCAATACGATAACTCTATAGAAAGCAGTTCTGTTTGGATAAACTATAAGGCTTTGTTTTAATTACTACTCCATTCAATGCAGAATTGAGCTCAATACCGTTGAAGTTTAAATGAATTTACTTAACCCTTTTCAGCGAATTAGAGTACCATTGTTACACGTCACGCTCCTTTCATGCCGATCAAACAATACCTGGCGGCATTTTGTGTCAACATCTAAGCACAAATGAAATGAATAATAGGTAAGGTATACCAACCCCACGTTTGACATCGATTGCTTCAGCCGATGTTCAGCGCACGTCGCAATTGCTTCCTTTGTCTCATTGCTAATGCGATATTATGCTCCAAAGTCCTGTAGGTAAATAACCTGGAGAATCGCGGAAGTAATTTAGATCGAGCTACGTTACCTACCTACAATTTCAATGTCGGGTGACCTGAGTACCAAAGTTATGAAATTGAATTGTGTATATATCGCTATGTAACTTGAATAATTAAATTTCAAATTAAATTGAGGGTTGTAAATGTAGATACATAATACGAGAATGTATAAGTATCTCAATGAATATCTACAAACTTTGCTTAATTACTGTTTGGCTTGATTCTGGCGGATTTTTGCAGTGGAATTCTAATTCTTATCCTCTTACTAAAAGGTCCTTGAAGCCACTAATAGCCAATTAGTAAAGTTTGACACAGATCGAAAATAAGCCAGCATCACTCCATCTTGCGACGAGCTCATTGTAGCTACACGCCCGCTAGCTTAATTACCTTATCTTACTCTGGTGCAGGCGACATGAACGTGGCAAGTCCTTCGCAAGCCGAGACAACCCCGTCAACCCCAGATTTCAATCTACAACAATCCTGCACTCCATCTTTACGTTTTAAAAGACGGGGCAAATAATAAATTATCATTTGCACGCTTTTTGCTCGCAATTTCCTCACGATTTCCTTACATTTACGGTTGTTTACTTTTCTTAACAAAGAGGTCGTAAATTTTCCGCCTTTCAGATGTCGAGATGATTGTGTAAAAAGTGTCCAAACAGCAACGCATTAATTTTCATTAACTTTTCTATTCATCCTTGGAAGATGGAGTGAAAATTTCACTCTGTTTTTAATTTGGGAGTTATTGTTTTGTGATTTTTCAGAGACTTTTTGCGGTATTAATGGCGAACGATTATTCAATGACACGTGTAAAGCGATGTGGTCTCCGGTGCATGTAAGCGAACGCAATTACGTTTTAATTACGCGCCGTAATAGGGGTGGTTTTCAGTGTATCACCAAGCACAGCGCGGCGTTTATTTAACACTTGAACCTCGCTTGATTGAAATTTTAGACAAGATTAAGTAAGTAAATCTTAAATGCAGTGAGGCTAGAATTCAAAAATAGATAAATTGTATATAATATAAGGATGTTGGCACAGGCAAATTTTGATGGATCATTTTTATCATAATAAAAAGTCATTGATGCACGCGTAATGTGAAAATAATATACTCCTCTAGATAATTCTCGCGCTTTCCGCGCTCGCCGAAAGTTGAGATAGATACCAACGAACTATGCCCACTTATTTCCCAGTCCTTCATTATCGAAAATGGTTCTGGCCGTTGCAATCACATTTAGTGAAACGATAATGCTGGAATTCGCCTTCTGGAGATGAAGTTTCCAAGACGAGTATTAAATAAGAGGTCAATAATGGAAGTGCATTTGGTGCTTTATATTCACACCACAATAAAAACGGGCTCAGGAAAAACGTTGATAAAAAGTTTCAATTTTGTTGAAACTCGGTTAACAATTTAAATAAATTCTCATAAAACGGAACAAAATAATGGCCACATGTGTAAATGCAGCAAGCATTAATAAAATACGGTAAATCGCTACATTTATGGCCCGCATTTTTATTAAAAGCGTATTTTATGTGGGCGTGTAATTAAAACAACAAAAAGGAACACGCCATTAATGGCACCTATTTTATAATATCTTGCGCTCCTGCTATACGCGTTAGCGCTGTGTTAATTACTTTCTTTTTGTCTGCCAGCTTTTTCACAAACTTATTTTTAATGTTTGCTGCATATATATTTTTTATTTCAGTATAAGCTTCATGTTTATTATTATTTTATTGTTTTTGTTTATTTTGAAACTTTCTTTTTGAAGATTCAATAACATTGGGGTTAAATAATATTGTGCATAATGAAAACGCAGTTTGGTTGTATCTATGTCAAAAGCTCTTCTTTTAATAAAAATGCCAAAGTTAGAATTTAAATTGGTTGACTACCAATTTATTAAAAAAAATACAGATGGGTGAATATCCAAAACTGTGATATTTTCGTTTTGTTTTAGCGTTTGAAGTAAAAATCTATGTGTATTCCATAAAAAATATAAACTTCCATTACGGAAAACTATTCATTCATCCAGCTTTCCGCCAAGAACTCTATACATCAAGGATGAGATTCAGATTACCATATAGATTGTACAAGGGGCAGCTTCGCCCGCCGCCACACAAAGGCAACTATGTCGCGAGACGCGCCCGAACCTGATCGCGTTGCCTACGTGTCGATTTGCATATCGCACATGGTCAACCGCACCAGATATCTTCGCCTCCGCCGGCTGACAGCGGAATAAAGTCCTGCGAGGCCTCTGAGGCCCGCATAAATTTAAATATGCTGAGCTTTGATCACATGATACAATGCAGTGAAAAAGATTCGGAAACCGCGAATATTACAATTGAAATGAAAAATATTTCATGCTGTTTAAATTGTATTTGAATATGATTTATTCCCATTCCCAGAGCAATTCGTAATTAAATTAGTAAGACGTGTAATTACTGCATTTAATTTGCAATTATCGTGACACCTCCAGTACCTCGGTTATTTCTTGTTTAGTACAATCACTAAACTTACTGTACCAGTAGTAGTACCACTAGTAGCAGTAGATTTTAATTAAAAGTAACTTTAAACGAGGCTTTAATTTAGATTCGGATTTTGTTTCTATTTAACAGAACGTGAAAGAATATCTTGTTTCAAGTTGCATTGTAATTTATAGGATTTTTCGAGGAGGTAGTCATTACTTTAGTGGATTAATTAACTTGGAAAATTTCTTGGAATATTTTATATGTTGACTTCATTAGGATGTATTCTTCTAAAATTAATACTTACTATATGAAACGCATATTATATTATTTCAGTTAATATTTGTTGTTCATTAATTAAACATAATAGAGATAAATTCAATAGTGTCTATTGTTTAAATTGATAAACAAGACGATCAAACAAATTCAGAGTGAATGTTCATATTCGAGGTATGTATTTCAAATTAAAAATAATAAATTTAGTAGACATTCTTACAAAAATATTCAAAATTCAAATCGTATGCACTTTATGAAATGTATAATTTTTTTAAATATAAAACACAAAACAAATAAAATATTTGAAAACTTGCAAATTGTCAAATTATACTACGAAGATCATAATCTAGTTGGACAAAATACATCAACATAAGTTGATTTAAATATCTACTGTAACTAAGGTACGACCTTAGATAGATCAGTCATGGATAGCATATGCAGATACATTTCGTAAACGCAACAAGTAATCAATAATGCTAAACAATATCACTTACCATTAGCGCTCAACACGGTGTACTTCAGTAAAAGTCTTCCAGATCCCCATCGTTGCAGGATTTCTAATGGATGATCACTTTGCCTCAAAGGACATTCTGTAACAAAATAATGACCTTGAACTATACTATCAAAATACGCGAATTTATGTAGGTACCTACTAAAACGTAGAAATTCGATTGCCTGTTTCAAGGACACATGAAAATCAATAAACCGTTTCTATTATCACATAGATAGCACTGCTTCTTCTATTCCTACCAGCCATTAAATCTCATTTATTGTAAAACAATTCAATTATCCATGAAAGAAGTAGCTAAGTGTTGCAACGTACATAATTGCAAATTGGACGCCCTGCTACAAGCAATTTTCAAGTCCAACAACATGGCATTCATCCTTAGTCAAAAGCAAGACGCTCCTCGAAAACGACGACAAACTATGAGAAAATGGGCGCAAATTTTATAAAGCCACCCTGATTGGATACACTCGAATGCACGTCCGCTGCGCAACAACCGTTGAGTTGGCATGCTGCTTACGCTGGCTTTGAGACGCGCCAAAGAACACGTAACTAGATTTATACGTGCGCTAAAAATTGATAATTGTATTTACCCATTTGTAAGCTTTGCGTCCGCGAGGGCAAAGGCGCTGGCAGGGCCTCGCTGAATTTTGTGCGCGTTGATGTAACTACCATCATTTTAACAAGTTGACAAGTTTAGTTACTTTGTAATTAGAGTTTACTTATATATTAGATAACTTAGATTACGTAGATTGCTTAAATAGTTTGTAGTAACAATCAACTGTTCAAATCTGTTTGTAATATGTGGCAAAGAGTGCCTATCTATAAACAATTGCGTTACATTACTTTGTCAACACAATAAGTACGTACACTGTGTAAAGCGAGTTTCCGAGTTACCACTGACGACTAGACGATTTTCCACCCGCTAGCCAACCAAGACAGATAGTTCGATCCGTTTTACCTTTACGCCGCCGCCGCCGGCATGAGCGTGTTTCGCTTATACTATTGATTGCCATGATTAATTAAATGGCATAGCGACCGCATTGTACATTATTATATTTCATATTTGTTAATAGATATGTAACTTACTAGGTAGTAGGGGCCACATTGAAATAAATGACGAATTCGCGGGTCGCAAATTTCAAAATATTCTAACATGCCATGTACACCGGACAAATATTGTGTTCCGTTCTAGAATTCATAGAAAATGGAACTTTCAATTTTTCACACGGCTCAAATAAAGGAATTCGCACCATTTCTCAAAAATCCTCTTTTCCTCAAAAAAAAATGCACAAACAAAGGAATATTATCAAAAACCCAAATCCTAATTATGCCATAAATCTATAATTTGTTGCATAATTTTCCTCTTTTTTTATATATGTATTAATTTTGTTTTGTAATGTTTTAAATTATACGAAAATGTTCAATATTGCTTTCAATGTCTTAACATGCTTTAAAATGCCTGAAAATGTCTGAAAACGTTGGAAAATGTCTAAAAACATTTAAACACAGCTAACAATATAGTAAATTGTCTAAAATTCTCTGAACATGTTTTAAAATGTGTAAAAATATTGAAAAACATAATAAACTGTGTATACGAACGTTTTAAAATATCCAACAATGTTTGAAAATGTCTTCATATTTCAAATTGTGACACAATGAAAATGCGCCAAAAAAGTCTATAAAAACGTCAAAAATATCTTTTAGAATACAGGTTTCCAAGGCATATTTTTGAGACTCGCATATAATTATAATTAGAAAAAATTTATATTTTCATTTGTTCTTTGTTCTTTATTTACACTGGTGTGTCAAATGTATCTAAACTTAAAAGATACAAACTAAACATGATAAAGTCTGAAAGTAGAAGTTTTCAGCAGAAATACTTCTCAATATCCATGTTTTGCAGAGCATAATCAAACGGCATTTAAATCCCCGCGATAGCAGAGGAAAATAATTAAAGGAGTTATTGAAATGTAAATCGTTCGGTTTTCTTGCGGAAGCTATGCAAACTTTGTGTAATACTAACTCCGCTTGGTGCGAATATTACGCCCGGGGGCGGTATACAGAGAGCAGGAATCATCTGAAACGCAGGTACTGCAGACTAAATAACTGCGTTTAAAAGTTTTTCGTACTTAATACCAAGTTGACGAAAGTTTACGTGGTATTCCATATACATTGTTAAATCTTTTCACCCGATATAAAGTCAACAATCGTACAAGTTTACAAATGTTAATTGTGATCATGTTTAAACTTTACCTTCTTTTTCGGGAGAAACAGCAATCAAATCACAATTCTCGTCACCAGGATCGCGACAGCACTCGATCAAATCCGAGCACGTGGTTTCGGGCGTGACGGGTACATCAGTGGACGATCCATCGCCGAACACGCGCACGATCATCTGGAACAATGAGTTTAATCACATAAAGTACCGAAACAATTAATTGATTTATGCGAGCTGCGTTAAGCTCCACCGGCGGGAATTCCCGTCCTTCCCGTCAGCGAATCGTTTGGCGCGCGCGACTGCAGTCGCAAAGTGAGTAAAGCAAAGCAAAGCTTTGCCTGCCTCCAGTGAAGAAGCAATTATCGGACGACTTGCCTCCGCTGAGCTGTTTTATGGTTTGTGTGCAAAGTTTATTAATTACGCTGAAAAGTTTGAAGCCGCTCAGGGGCGGTGTGTGCGGCGTACATTATTCCGAAGCCGTTTAATAGGATATGCGGGGCGGAGGTGGTGAAGGAGGTGAAAATTCGATCCGGAGTTGCCTTGATGACATTGCATATTGGACTAAGTATGTTGTAATTAATTCATTTATTGACTTACACTGTAATGTCCTCATAATTCATCGGTAAAACTGAGTTGATTGAATAATTTCTTAAGATTGCATGTTGACTATAGGCAACCCGTTGAGCTTGGTATTTAAGTCTAGAGTGGAATGGATTTTAATGTTTTTGTTTATGCAATAAATCCTCAACATAGGATTTGAGATTGTTGAATTACAATATTTGCATTTTTAATTATTTTATTCATAGTAATTACATCCGAAATAGTTTATTAGTTGAACAAATTTATTTTATTGTTAGTCCAAGAAAAGCAAATCTATAAATCATGCAAAACCAAGTTCATCTGTGCTTTTTCGGCGAATGAATTTGCCACCTTCTAGAATGTATGAAAATCTATAAAAGAATATAGTTTTAATATTTTGACGGCAAATTTCAATACACATATTGTACTTTTCGTGCGTAAACTCCAAGAGCTCAACAACTTGCCAATGAAGAAATATTATCTTCAGAAAAATTCTAATAAATGAGGACATTTTGCAATGAGGTTCTGCTGTACTTCAATAGAAAGATTGATTGTGCTTAAGAAAGAAACTTCGGTAGATTCGATACGCTTGTCTGATACACAAATCATGTCAGTATTAATTAGTCGTTCCATTTATTAGTTACGATCGCTTGATCAGCGATAAGTGAAGCAGCGTAACAATTTCCTGTTTGTTGCTGTGGTAGCCTTTGTTTTTGCTCCTTACTCTTCACACTTTATCTTCACCGGTTGTTACGCGTTACCTTGTTACGTCTTATACCACATCATTCTTCAGTACATATTCTCAATTTTCAACAAGAATCCTTAACTATGTGCGTCCATACATTGTTTACTATATACTGCTGAGATTCCCTCATTAGACACGTTTCTAACATTGAAATAAGACAAGTTATTATTGCGGTAAAGCTATAAGCGATGGAACGCATTTTGTGAAATATTTGTTAGTTCTTTTTATGCCCTTTAAGATCCCGTACACCTGACACGGGCTATTATGCCTAGATTTTAGTTGATGTGTAATTGGTCATTATATTCAACTGTTATATATTATATATTTATCATTATGTTCATCTTGGTTTCCATGGGCGGTATTTCTAAAAAACGGGTGGAACAAAGTCAGGGGATACGGTTTGGTATTATAGCTCAGAAAGTATTCCTCAGACCCAAACCGAAATTATACCGTCTCATGCCATTTTGATTGATATAATTTCTATTTGCTATAACTTTTGACTCAAGGTACGACTTCCGGGAAAGTTTTAAACGATAACTCTCGTAAAAATCTATCTAAGGTGTTAGAATGAAAGAATTTAACAACATTTTACGGCACGTTCATTCATATACTCTATGAATGAATGTAGTGAAAAAAAAGTAGCATAGATACATGCAATGCCGTACGTGAATTAAAGCTCAAATACTGACAAGCCACACATGTAAATCTGTAAGACTAACCACCGTGGGACTTGGCACTGTTGTTAAATTCAAGCCGTGCGGCATTGAGACTTGAAAGAGGTATGAACGTGAGCAATTCGCAATACGCTCGGATTAGGTTCGTGATAATCATGATATTTCCGAGTTGGCTCGAATTACCAATACAGTTCATGAACAAACCCATGCAGTGTAACCAACTTTGTTTCTCAGTTTGCACCTTCCCCGCCACCGCTCCTTTCATTAGGGAGCTGTGAATGAGCTACGCTTATGTTACAACGACCCATATGGCGCGACGAATACATTACGTGGTATTATTTCCGATGGATACATTACCAGCTTGTCAGAGACTATACGCTTATGCTATAACATCGTTAAGTTCGATTAGACATGATTTGAGACACTAGTGCGCATTAGTACCGTTCCTCGCGGTAAAAAGTACTCTAACTGTATCAACGCTTGCATTTTTCCTCGTACATGATAGTAAAAGAAATTGACATAATTTAGTAGAACAGTTCTATGGAATCTAAGCGGTATCGCTAGAAAAGAATTTCACTGGAATACATATGAATTTATCGTGGACAGAAAAACAGAATCTCATGCAAACTGACTAGACTGGAGAAAAATACTCACCGGCACTGACGACAGCATATCATTCTTGATTTGTGCACCTTGAGAACTTCTTCTTATATATTTGCTCTCATTTATTGTCGATATTTAATAAGAACGTTCATCTGGAACAAAAAATATGAATAAGTATTTGATTGTAATTTGAAACTAATGCTTGTAAGTAAGCACTGCTTACTTTTAAGCATACTTGAAATAATGACATTTAAGTCACAACTCAGAAATGCATGTGTCAGAAAAACATGCGCCGCCGTTTTCGTTTTATTAAAATCCTCCTCTTTCTGTTAATTACTGCCCTAGAAATAACGAAATTCCCAGTCACCCTCGCCGCCCCGGCCGCCGCTCAGCAAACCCATTTAATTCAAGTCCGAGATGAAAAGTCTCAACCTGGCGGCACAGCAAGCGTCAGCGGCGAGGGAGGTGCAGCAGCTGCGATGTGCGGCAAAGACTCAGGCGTCAAAGATATGACAGTAGATAAGAATAAGGCGACCAATATTGCACAAAAGGCAGCGCAGGAAGCAAAAGCTGCACAAGAAGCTCAGAATGCTGCTGGACAACAAGCAGCTCACCAAGTTAAGGAGCAGTTGGCTGAAAAAGCTCTGGAAGCAGCTGAGGCTGCCGAAGCTGCTCTATCAGGCAAACAAGCCATTGTGGAGCAACTGCAGGAGGAAGTACGCGAAGCTGAGGCTGTGGAACGCGAAGAAGCAAATGCAATCCAACAGGAAGCGGCTATTGCGGGGGCTGCGATGCAAGCAGCGCAGGAAGCAAACGCCGAAGTGAAGTTGCTTGGAAATGCGTTGCAGGTTGCCCAAGCTCTAGCTGCCAATGCAGAACAGTCGGCGCAGGGGGCTCAACAACAGGTACAACAGAAAGAGCAGTTGGTAGAGGCAGCTAAGCAACGTGGACAAGCGCTGGCGAAGCAGCTGGAGGCGGCTAAGCAAGACTTAGCTAATACGAAGAAAGCGGCTTCAAAGGCGGCATGTGCGGCTCACGAGGCTAAAGAAAATGCAATGAGGAATAAGCGACAGCAGCCAAATAATTAATTTTATGAACTTAATATACATGACTATTTGTAATTTTTATTGTTGTGGAAGCATCAAATCTACTGTAGCATTGCATGATTCGAACGGCTCCTAATCATCCACCGATTTAACTGTTAAGATCTCGCGGAAAAGAATGCTATGATAGCGCTAAGGAACAGCGCAGCGATTCGACGAATTAGCGCTGCGTCTGTTGTGGAATTTACAGGTTTCTACTATAGCTACAGCGATTGGAACGTTTGCAACTTTTTTGCAGTGTAGCAATTGTAGCTTCAAACCGTACAAACAAGCGGTGTACAATCAGCCGTTACAGCGGTTTCAGAGTGCGCAGATGTTCCATTCGATTGATACGATTAGTCCGTTTTATTCGGAAAATTAATCTAGTGTAATGCCCGGTTCACAATATTGTCTACATGTTTCGAGTCCAGTAACAATGCTTCCATGAAAGTATAATGTATAAAAAGTTGAAAATCAAATTCGGTTAAGAAAATTATGTTTATATTATAATCAGACTTGAAATGCATCCACCCAACCAACTGTTAATGAGTATGTACACATTACATTCCTGAAAATTAAAAAATCCTTATCACCTGAGTCACCACCATTATATTTCATAATTGCGTAGGTGTCATTGTTATTCTCATTATCGTCCTGCGTTCGCAATCCTCAATCTACTGATCTTGACTGCGTTGCTGCGATTTATTTCATTTCGACGACTGCAACTGTTCAGTATTGTGCAATATGGATGATTGAAAAAAAACGAGAAAATTCTTGCAATGAGAGAGTGTGAGAGTGTGAGAATTGAGAATGGTACTTAAGAATGAAATTACGCACTGCGCCGCGCCGACGAGCGTGCAAAGCGGTGCAAAGCAATTCGCTTGATCTGATAAACTAGCGTCGGCACCAGCAGAGTTGGCATGAATTCCCTAACATTATTAGGTCTTTAACTTACATTCATTTATACATTTTACGAACTCATAATCAAATATCAATTGCGTCAATATTGGTGAATTTTAGAAGATTGGCACACAAAGCTCTCGCTTTTAAATGTTAGTGAATGCCAACAAAATCAAATTTTAGTATAGATTGCGTAGATTTCGCATTTTCGTCGTCGTGCGCTTGAATAAGGTTACATCTTACAACTTACATCTTATATCCGCTCGTGTCGTGCTGTGGCTTTAATATTATAATAATATAACAACAGGAATGTGCCCACCAGATGGTGCCGAGTTAATGAATATAATTGCAGGTGATTTCGTTTGTTTTATTTCATTCTGTATGGCTATCCAGGTATTAAAGCTTAAATTACCTGTGAACGCTTTCAATGACACTTTGTAAGGGGTTGGTTCGACATTGGTATTCGGGTAATTTAGTTATATTATATTAAAGTGAAAACTGTGACTGTGTATGGCGCTGCGGTGCGTTTAAGATATCACTTTTTCCTGCTTTATTGGTTTTAGGAAATTGTCGTCTAATTGTTGTTCAATTTCCTCCATGATGGTGCCATCTATGGCTTTGCAGTACATCACGAACACTTTATATCATAGGAAACCCGCGAAATTATTTTTGAAATTGTATTTCAAACCCCAATAGATTATGTTAGCATATGTGGATTGAGGTTAGCCAAAGTCAAAACCTATTGACAAATCAATGTGTAACTGGTTGCATTCATTTCACTTACATCATATTTAATAATTATGAACTACAAAATCGTGCGCGTTGGCGATTGCTCAGATTTCGTGCTACACGTTGCCCGACAAATTACAACTCGCCAATCACCAATCACAAATCACAAATAAAATCACAAAACACAAAACACAAATGAAATGAAATTCTCGTGTGCTTAACACTGCAATCACTACATTGCTTCTGGCAAAACAATATCACAACTTTTGGATCTCCATACTCTATGAACTACACCTGTTTGTTTAAACATGTGAATTTGCACAGATTGCACAACCACAAAATTACTAGTGAAAAAACTTGGAGTTATGCGAAATTAACGTCCACATGCCATCACATCTGATCTTGGTTTCGCTAGCCACACACCAGATATTTGCGAATAGCTATTGACACGCAACATGATGGAAACGATGAATTGTCTTATGTTCAAACGTAACCTCGCCTCGTGTCTTTCGTAATAAATGCGTCCGCTACCTAATCTTGTAATCTGGTAGTGTAGCAAAAATTACGCTAATCACTTCCTTTCGCCTCTAGATTTTACGATTTTTTACCTTGGCACACGAACTCTAATTACGGTGATTGTTCTAACTCCTTTTCAATTGCTTCAACATAGGAAAACCTACCTTGAGAAGAAGATGAAATGCCTGCACTTCTCTTCGCCAGCTGTCATTATTTCCAGCATGTGGATTATCCAATATTTTACAAGACACTGATTGCACTAACTACCGCAACGATAAAATATCAAAAGAGTGAGGTTAGAAAAAAGCGCCATCTACAACTGTACATTGTAGACTTATTAGAATAAATTTGAATCGTTTAGGAATACAAAGGCTTTGAATGATTTCGTTACTCTCTGTTCAGTTGATTAGATTGCGATCTATAATTGCGGTAGATTGCGGTACGAAACGCACGTCGATCGCGGATCAACTTGAGAGGAAACTCCAACTCGGTGAACGGTGTGCGACCGGCGCTCGCGACACGACTGATGCGATCGCAAGTCGCGGTTCCGCGCTGCGGAAACGTAGTAAGAATCCGTATGGACGCGGCGTAGTAAAAAGCAGTGAAGAGAACCATTCAAAATTGCCGTGTTTAACAGTCATCATGCTCTTGATTTGCTCCATGCGCTTCACTATATGTGTATTCATTTTACTCACATGCCTCACTTTGTTATGTACTTACGATGAGTGGCGACGCGGGTGATGTGAATGTCAAAAATGTCTTAATCAAATAACAATGTTGAATTTTATTGTTTTTATATATTTATTAACATATCAGTTTTATACATTCAATTTCTGTTTAATCATACTTTAATTAAATATTTATTTTTCACTAATTCAAGGTTTTATTATAGGCAACCAACAGCACACATTAACCTAACACTTTACACATGCGTGTGTTCTGTACGTTCTGTACGTTCTGTAGTTCCTAGCAGTGCTTACAGCCTTCACTCAATAAATTGATTAGATTAATTAAAATAAGTCAGCAAAATGGGGAAAGGTAACATTTTTCTTACCAATTTCTTATTTTGGCAATATTTTCATATTTATTAATAATTATTTTATATGATTTCGGAACAGATAATCAGAAACATAATGCAATGAAACAAGCCTATAAAGAGAAAATGAAATCAAAGGCTAAGGAACACAAACAAAATCTTCAACAACAGCGTGCAAAACTCATCGTGAAGAATCTGCCATTTACTGTATCCGCGAACGAGTTACAAGAGTACTTTGAAAAGTTCGGCAAAGTAACATCAGTAACGCTTCTAAAGAAAGAAGATGGCCAACAAGTTGGTTGTGGATTTGTGCAGTTTGAGGCAGTGCAGAAAGCAGCTAAAGCAAGACATCACCTGAATGGGAAAGAATTTATGGGCAGGAAACTAAACTGTGAGTTTGCAATTGCTAAAAAGGATTTTGAGCAGAAAGTACAAAAACAAGCAGTTGAGCAGTATTGGTTGAAGCAGAAAATAAAGGAAGAACCTGAAGATGATAAAGTTGACATTAAACAAGAAATTGATGGAGATATTAGTAAACCTGAAATAAAAAGTGAAGAAGATGATGAAAAAGAGATTAGTACAGATTTAACTAAAGAATTTTCATCAGAAGTTGAGGAAATAAGTGAAGAAGAAAGTGGCAGTAGTGAAGACGAGGATAAGAATGACAGAGTTTTGACAGATGACAGTAATGCTGAAGAGGAAGATGTCAAAATTATGCCAGAAAATGCCATTAAACTCGAAAATGTTCAAGATGTTGAAAAGGAGAAACAAAAGTATGAATCGCATGATATCACTGAAGGTAAAACAGTTTTCGTTAAGAATCTACCATTCGAAGCCACAAATCAAGACTTGAAAGACACTATGAAACAGTTTGGACCAATATACTATGCTTTGGTTTGTGTGGATAAGTTAACTGAGCATTCGAAAGGATCGGCGTTTGTTAAATTCAGAGTAAGTTACTACACTTTTCTTAATACTAGCTTAATATACCTTATTACCTTACATGTACAGGAAAAAAGATCTGCTGATACATGTCTCAAAGCTGGTACTGATTTGACATGTCTGGGTGCCATCTTGGATTGTCATCCAGCAATGGAAAGACATGACATGCAGAAAAAACCAAAAGAAAAACATACGGATACGCGGAATTTGTATCTTATTAAAGAAGGAGGTGAGTTATGTTTACAATATAATTTTCCTCGTTATGTTTTGTATTTTATCACGTTGTTTATAGTTATTTTGGCCGGAACGAAAGCATCTGAAGGTGTTTCTGCTTCTGACATGACTAAACGACTCCAGCTTGAACAGTATAAGACACAAATGCTGCGTAATTTAAACATGTTCATTTCAAGAACACGTCTAATTGTTCACAATTTACCGGCGACGTGGGACGACAGTAAATTACGCGCATTGATTGCTAAACATGCCGGAACCGGGGCGATAATCCGTGAAGCGCGCGTTATGCGTAATTTGAAAAACGTCGACGCGAATGGAGTTGGTCTTTCGAAGGAACACGGATTTGTGACATTCACAAGCCATGAACATGCTTTGAATGCATTGAGATCCTTAAATAATAACCCGAAAGTTTTTTCGGAAAATAAGCGACCGATTGTTGCGTTTTCGATAGAAAATCGCGTGATGGTGAATGCCAAACAAAAGCGGATGGAGAAGTCTCGACAGATGAATCCGCTCGCGAAACAATTTGATACTAAAGCGAAAGATGAGCATGTGAATTATAAGAAGAGGAAGCTCGCTGAAGCACATGAGGAAGAAGCAATTGGTGAAGATAGTGGAGTGCATGAAAGGGAAGGTTATTCGGGTACAAGAGCGAAGCCGGGACAGATAAATAAAATGCGGTCGCGGTTTAAGCTGAACACACAAGCGCAACTTCATCGGGATCAGTTGAAGACTGAAAAGAAGCAAAAGAAGAAAAATGTGAGTAAAACGTTGCAGCAGAGGAAAGAGGAGCATATTCGGCAAGATGGACAGAAGATTAATAAGAAGAAGGGTAAATTAGGTGATAGCTTTGCGAAATTGGTTAATGATTACAAGTCAAAATTACTCAATAATAATTCTAGTAGTTTAAATAGTAAATTACAAGCTAGAGGTGCGTGGGCGGATGGCTAAATAAATTGACAATTTGAGTACTAACGTGATAAAAATAAATCAATCAAGTAAAAATTTAACTTTTTGGTATTTAATTTATAAAACAATTTATTAACAAGTTTCTTAATCTTTTTAAAACTCTTGTAGTCTACATCTTGTTTGTATGTAAACGGATATGTGGAAATGTTGTTTTGAAGCCTGAAATTTTTGGCTACTTCTAGGCAATGTACGAAAATCAAACTTTTAAGATGTCTCCGGAGTAGAGGACAATACTATTATTTGCTGCTCTCAGACTGAAGTGACCGCCAGTTTCCTTTGTCTACAACTAGTATAAACTGACCCAAGGCGCAGTGTGAACATAAAGCCTGACATTTTAAATCACATCAAACTGCAGTTTGCATTTGCCATTACAGTTAACGTACTGCTAATGTGCGTGGCGAACTGCGCATAGAGTAGATAGCATCCAAGTTGCAATGCACCAAGCTAGCGTATGCGCCTCTATTTTATGAAACAGGCTTAGAGCATTCTTTTATTGCCCTATGGAATGCTCTTGCTATAAATCTATGTTCGTTTAGTATCAATCGGTATGTGGTATTAAACGACAAGCAGGCTGCCTGCAACACAAAACCTTTTTTGCTATACATTTTAAGGTGCACGTAATTAATTGCGACTGGTGTCTTAACTCATTTCCCGGGCACGTAGCGAAGCGTCTGACACATGACCCTGTACCTTTAAATTCATGTCGGGTCAAAGCGAATCGAACCTGACACGCAAATTGAGCACCTTCTGTTGCAAGATTACTCGCCCATGTGAACGCGCCATTCACGGATTGGTGAGCATTGTCTTCACTGCTATCGTAAACATGTCAAGTGAAAGTCGAAGTGTCTGATACTTGAACTTGATCGGATAAAGAATTCTCGGGTAAATTAGCATTCTTCGTATAGAATAACCCCACATCGATTTTTTCATTTGCGTATGGTTTGCTCTAACAATATAGATAGGATAATTATCGATCTTGAGTAGATTTATCATTCACAAGAAATGGTCTATGCCATAGACTCTATGGTATGTGAACGTTTTATGACACCCAATAGCAATAAGCAATAACGATTTATTTGCATTACGATATTTGTTTCTTACGAATGTGTTGGATAATTCTTGAATTAACATAAATACCCATGAACTCCGTTCCAACGAGAATAGTCGTGCGTCCACATTTGTGCTGTTTGACGGACGGACGTTTCGATGTTTCGATTAAAATGCCGATTTTTGTACGCGCTTCCACTTCTGTGATGTAATCAACTCGCCCAAACTGTAATTATTAGTAATAATTGGTATTAATGCAGTGGTGATGTGGAGCGGTACCATTAACATTACATTACATGTAATATGATTTAATTACAAATTATGACCTATTCTTCTCCAATTTTGATTAAATTCAAGTTATTAATGAAAAGAAATGTCGTAACTGCGGCTTGAACCCAGACCCTGGAGTATACAGTTTGTGATTGCTTGTGCAGCAACATTTTTAATGACAAAAATTTATGAACACATACCACGCTTAAATGAATTTAAACTCAATTGGTATTCATGCCAAGTCCACATTTCTATTTTTTACACTTTTCACATACCAAACGTACCAAACTGAACGATTAAGTGAAATCTAGGTCATGGCGCCAGAAGGACTACCAGGTGATTCAAATTGTAGTGATGCACATAGTAATCCGGTGTACGATATACATCCATACAATCACACGAGCTCATCGAAACTCGTTTTCTTCCATTTCTACCAGCGTATACCAGTGGGTATACCTACCATGCGCCACTCGCGTACCAGTCGCAATTCCCACCTTCCCGCACAGTTGAAGCTTATCGTACCTGGTGGACTCATAAAAACTTTCTTAGTTAGTGAGAATTAAACGCGCAAGTGAATAAAATGCATGTCCTTTCAAAAATTAAATCACTAGGCCGTTATAGTGCTAACTACTCTACAACAATTTCCATAAACAGTGACACAAGCGAGAAAATAAACAAAGTATGCCCGTGGGAAAGTTCACGACCCTACGCAGAAGTGCCTGGTCCAAAGCCAATCCCACTGCTGGGTAACACGTGGCGATTGTTACCAATCGTGGGACAGTACCAGGTATCAGATGTGGCAAAGCTCTCGAAGAAGTTTTATGCCGAATACGGTAAAATCGTCAAGTTGTCAGGTTTGGTTGGAAGACCCGATTTGTTGTTCGTGTATGATGCGGATGAGATAGAGAAAGTTTATCGGAATGAGGGTCCGACGCCTTTTCGTCCGTCAATGCCGTGTTTGGTTAAGTACAAAGGGGAAGTACGGAAGGATTTCTTCGGGGAATTACCAGGAGTTGTAGGTGTGCATGGAGAACCATGGAGAGACTTTCGTACTAGAGTTCAGAAACCCATCCTTCAATTGCAAACTGTGCGCAAGTACATTGCACCGATTGAAGAAGTGACTGATTACTTCATGCAACGGTAAGTTTCCGTGATTATGTGCATTAAAACTACATTAGAAGCGAATTCTCACTGTAATTTCTCTTTATATAATGTGAATAATGTTACTAAATATAACATATGCACTTTTATACAAAATAAATCAATAAAAACTATTAAAAATAGAGAAAATACTCGTAAATTAGAAATTCCTCCGTCATATGTGGCTTCCCCATTCAAATATGTACCTTGAATTAATGAGCGGAAAGTGAAATCACAAACGGAAACTATAATTAACTTTCAGTATTATATTGCATAATTAATAGGTATTTATATATATTAGACATTACCAAATTCATTTATGGTAATAACCTTGTAGTAGTTAGCCAATCGATTCCACACAAGTATTTCGAATCAAAGAATCAAAAAGTGGAACGTGACACTCACTTTTAAGGCCGCAGAAAATGTACTTGCATAAACTATTTGTATGTAACGGAGTTAATAGAGAATGATAATGCTCCCATCAACTTCTACTATTCAAATAAATATTTTACTATCTTTAAAGTTACCGTCAATAAATAACAAAAATTACTAATTTAATGCGTAATCGTTTACAGCATGATGGAAATGCGAGATGCAAACAATGAAATGCCTGCGGACTTTGACAATGAAATCCATAAGTGGTCTCTGGAATGCATCGGAAGGGTCGCTTTAGATGTCCGTTTGGGATGTTTGGACCCCAATTTACCGGAAACATCTGAACCGATTAAGATTATAAACGCTGCGAAGTTTGCCCTTAGAAATATCGCAATTTTGGAGCTGAAATTTCCTTTTTGGAGATACTTTCCAACTGCAATTTGGACCAAATATGTGAATAACATGGATTATTTTGTGGAGATTTGTATGAAGTATATTAATGAAGCGACGAATAGACTGGAAACGATTGCGGAGCGGAATATGCAGGAATTATCTTTAATTGAAAGGATTTTAATTACGGAACCCAATCCGAGAACTGCAGCTATTTTAGCTTTAGATCTCATTTTAGTTGGGATTGATACGGTAAGTTTGAAAAGGGAAATACAGTTGTTATTTCTACTTATTATTGCTTTTATTACTAGATATCAATGGCTGTATGTTCTATTCTGTACCAACTTGCTACAAGACCGGAAGAACAAGAAAAACTTTATCGAGAACTGATTCGAGTTCTTCCAGACCCTGATACGCCTTTAACGACGAATCTTTTGAACGAGATGTATTACCTCAAAGCTTTCGTTAAGGAAGTTTTCAGAAAATATTCTACAGTGATTGGTGGAGGTAGAACATTACAAGAAGATACAGTTATTCGAGGTTATCATATTCCTAAAGGCGTATGTTTTAATTCCCTTACTTTAACATAATACAAATAACCTGAATTACTTTTAATTTAAATTATTTCTTGTAAGAATCTAACATTTTTCATAAAACAATATCGTTTTCTTTAGGTCCAAGTAGTATTCCCTACCCTAGTAACGGGAAGTATGGAGGAGTACGTGTCGGATTCGGACGATTTCAAGCCTGAGAGGTGGATGAAAGGACACAATCAAGGAATGAAAATGCATCCGTATGCTTCCCTCCCATATGGACACGGTGCAAGAATGTGTTTGGGAAGAAGATTTGCTGATTTGGAGATTCAAATTCTGCTTGCTAAGGTATTCTTAACCTATTAATTATTATTTTCTATGTTGCAATGAATACAGTATATTATTAGGTAGTTTTACTTTTTTAGCTGATTCGATCCTATAAATTAGAATATCATTATGATCCACTGGAATATAAAGTGACATTTATGTATGCACCTGATGGAGAATTGAAATTTAAAGTTATCAAGAGAACTGGAGTAGAATAAAGTTTTTTATTATATGTTACATAATACACATATACATATTAACAATAAGTTATTAATTAATTTTTCACTCATTTAAAATGGTGAAATATTTGTATTTGTAATTGATTTATGTTGTGCTATTGTACTAAATAAACAAGTAAGGAGTTATGAGCTTTTAAACTTTCAAAATGGAATTGTGAATTTTGGGGTGTCCTGCTTAATGCTGTGCTAAAAGCTGGACGTTGTAGCGCCCATAGAAGTGGAGTTATGGGCTGTCAAAGTTG